>DWQT01000520.1:0-21865 GCA_018244895.1 Myscelus amystis hages | reverse complement strand
GCGCGCGCCACAGCCGCGTCCACGCGTCCTCCGCGAACTGCGTCACGCGCTGCCGCGGCGCCAGCACCACGGCCGCCGCGCTGCGCCACACGCCCGCGCACCGCACGCACACGCGCACGCCGCCCACCTGCGCATTTCATTCTTACATTTTGAACCCCTATACCTAACCAAAATCTCCGTATAAAATCGCATTCGGATTGAAAGAACTGAGGAGTCTCGCCCCTGACGGGGTTTCGCCGAGCACCCACTTATTTACTTGAGCCGGTTACGAGACAGAGACACGCGGGCGCGCTACTCGCCTTGACGTCGGCGATCCGGAGGTGCAGCGTGAAGGGCAGCATGGCCACGAGCGGCACGGCGGCGGCGGGCAGCGCGCGCCGCGTGGCGCCGTGCGCGGCCGCCACCAGGTACTCCTGCATCACGCGCTGCAGCCCGCCCAGCCCGTCGTGTTGGTTCACGCACATCCACGATATCAGCTGGGAGGACCGACACTTATTTAAGTACCTACACACTGACCTAACTGCATGCCTTGCAAATATTCTATAACATTACCCACAGAAGCAACATTACCACCGTTTAGTATTATGCTCAAGGAAACAACCCTAACGGGGTAGGCAGAAAGCACCAAGTGCCAAACATTTGCCTATAATATCTATATCCTTAAAAATGCAGACAATAAATTACAACAAAACCGTCAACGAGCGTCGTGTTAAAACATCAATTTAGACACCAAAAAAAGAAGCAACCTCTTCGGCCAACTCCATATTCCCCTCGTGCTGTATGAGGTAATGCATAATCGCCAGCTTGTTGTCTATGCCGGTGTCGCTCTTGAAGGTCGCGGCCAGGTCCTTCTCGTCCACCTTCACGGTGTGCACGTCCAGGGTGTTGAGGTCGACCGCCGCGTGCGGGCCCCAGCCCAGCAGCGGCGCGAGCGCCGGGCCGCCCTCGCTGGCCTCGCCGGGGATGACGATGTGGCAGCAGGGCTCGTGGTGCGGGCTGATGTCTATGAGGTGCGTGAACAGCATCGGTATGCTGACGACCAGGTGGTTATCTGGGAACGAACGGAATTCATCGAAACGACTGGTAAATTATAAAATGATTGTAGGTGAAAAAGACTTCTTGAACTATTTTTTTAGTACTGTTTTACATCGCTACGATACACTACGTTTGCGAGGTACTCGGATATACAAACAATATATCTATATACCTACACGGCAATCAAAATGATTGTAGTTCAATTTGATTTGATAATATTACAAGTAACAACAATTAAACATCTTTAGAACACGCAACAACTACATTCCTTTTCCCGCCTCAAACCGAACTGTTACCTGTCTCTTCCCACCCAAAGTCGTGTCACTCGATCTGTGATATCACGGCGTAGGCCCCGCGCTCAATCTTTATACGACTATAATAATTTATTTTCGAAGCGGCTCGAAGGACCATATGATCCTTCGAGCCGCATGAAGATTGTTAGAGAATCACCAGCATAGAGCGTGTAGGAGGGCCGCAGGGACTTGGCGAGCGGCCAGGGCAGGTCGGGCACCACGCTGTGCACAACGCAGCCGTGGTGCGCCAGTGTGATCGAGTACGCGAAGTTCACGCCCGACTCGCGCAGCTCGGCGTCGTCCAGCACCAGCGAGCTGCTCGAGTCGTCTAAAGGCTGCAACATCCGACATTTACGCTCTCCCTCACACTCGAACCAACGGCAATGTTCCGGCTTTTTTTAGACAAAGACAAAGATAAAGACATTTATTTGCACAAATATGAGTACATCTAAGGATCTTACAGCGACGACGAGCGAGGTCTCCGGCCAATCGACCGCGAAGCCATTAATCCGCGAGCGACGTTTCATTGGTTAGCAAAGGGCGATGGTTGTGGGCGAACCTTGTAGAGGTAGTGGTGGCAGACGCAGAGCAGGCCGCGCTGGTCGCACACGATGTACAGGTCGAGGCTGCAGTCGTGCACGCGCAGCGGCACCGGGTCGTCCTCGTACGAGCCGCACGCCGCGCCCGTCGCGCCCACGTGCGGCAGGCTCAGCGGGATGTTGAGCTGCAACGGAAATTCACAGCTACCGTCGGAACCACGACAAACGGGTCGCAACGGAAATGGGAAAAGAAACAAGAGGAGTGTGTAAGGACCGGAGCCGGAGTAAATATCTAGAATAATTTAGATGCCTCAATCTGTCACCATCCGTCCAGGGTTGACTGGCAGAAAATGATATTTATTTTATAAAGGTGTACATCAAAGAATAAATATATAAACCAAAGACAAAGATATACAACGCGAATATTGATAGCTGGAGGTGCCGAGGGAGACCAAGACTGTCCTTTCACGACCAAATAGATCAGACACTTGCTGTCAGGAGTCTCCGAAACCGGCGTGTGTGCATGAAGAGAGTGATGGATGTGCATGAAGCACGACAGGTTTGTAAGGACAGGGATATTTGGCACTCGGTGCGCCCTGCCTACTCCTTTAGGGACCAGGCGTGATAGTTATGTATGTATGTATGCATGTATGTATGTAAACAAATAAATAAACTCCTACGCCAATGAGAACTTGAAGTAAGACAATATACGCTGGTCATTTATTGACAACACATTTCTTTATAATCTCTCTCTTGAAGACTTTTATGAACTCACAATACATGAAAGATTGGACTAGATCTGTCTGTGCGTGCCTTCGGCGCACATAATGTCAGAAAAAACCTCTAAATTTCTTATAACCGCTGTCCAAAGTGCAAACCAATGTCTTCTGCATCGCTGACAGTTAAAAGGAGAAAAACAAATGTAAGTTGCAAGAGCTCATTACAATTTCAGAAGAGTTTTCGTTGAATAATAATCGAATATGATGTTTGAGGTTAACGACAGTCGCAGGTGAACTGATAGAATATGCCAATGGGATTGTAAATTCGCTGCGAATACGTTTACTAATGTTCGACCGCCGTCGGCCACATTACCAAGTGTAATTCACGGTCGCGAGATATACCTGTTCATCTCATATTTTTTATGTATAATAGTATGAGGAAATCTTATTTGTTTATGTCGCTCAAGTAACAAACAGGTGCGGTTTTAAATATTAAACTTAGCAAAAAATAATATTTTATAACTAAGTATTCCTAAATACATCTTGGGACAACTCAATCAAAGCTCTCAAATAAGACAACGCTTATTATGATAACCGAAAAGCTGATATAAACATTCTTATGTAACAAATACATCACAAATTTGAAGACTGAATAGCATTAATCATTGGGTGAACTCTCTATTGCATCTCTTGTGATGACAAAGTTTCACATGTGAACGCAGCCTAAGCCAATCTAAATAATAATCCCATCGTTGTAGGGGACTGAACCCATACGTCAAAGTCACAATGAGTGCAATGACATTACAGATAAACAATGCAAATGGCAATCTATCGTACTACCATACCTAGTAAGTGTAACGGTAATACTACAATAGAATTTATTACAAAAACCATAGCTTTTATGTGAAGATCGGTCAAGCAAGCAGCGGTCACAAGTGGGCGATGCCACTGCTTCTACTAGAAATTGATAATACATAATATCTGTTCTTAATAACAAGCCAGAACTCTTAATAACATAGATAAAGTGCATTATTCAGATTATTCATCCATACTATACTAGGAAATAATTAAAACCGATTTTTGTGCAGGTTACTCATATTCTTACATTATTGAATCTCCACAAATTTGAGGCACAAAAATTATAATCATAATGTTAGTAAAACAATTTTTGTTATAAATTCTCAAGGCGGGCATTTCATTTCTGATTTCTCTGGGCGCCTATGAAAGCTAACTGATTTTTAAGTTAAATTGGGATCAAAAGCATCCTAAACCGGTGAGTATTATGTAGTGATGTTTTTGTTTAAAGAACGTCTGATATGTAAGAATACAATATTTTGGCACCAGGGTCTGTTAGCCTACCCCGTTAGGGGTCTGGTAATGGTTTAATAGTAACATAAATTTCATAATCCATACCACAGTCTCATGAGGCAAATCCGCATGGAACTGCAGAGCGGAGAGTGTGGGTGATACCTCGCACGGTGACTTCGCCTCTTCACCCTCCGCGAAGCTCTGAGTCGGCGCCCGGAAGTGGATGTAGAACAAGACCTGATGGAATACTCCAAATTATTTATATCAATAGACAACTTTTTTATTAAACCATTATTTATGCTGAATTCCATATTATCAATTATTAGAATTTGTAACTATAGATTTTGTCCCATCAAGGTATTCAATAAATTAGGTCTAATTGTAGATAGCTAGTAAGACTACGCCAAAGTAATTATTTATACAAAGACCAAAGAGCCACATTAGTTGGGGGAAGTAGATTTCCAGCAATGGACTTACTTGCAGTAAGTAGCCTTCGTGAGGTTTATGGCCTTAAACATCTCACTGAAAGGAGGTGTCATTTGACCACCAATAAAACAAGAAAGACAGCAAATCTAAGATTATAAACGTGCCTCGAACAAGATATTGTTCAAGACAACACCAACTGAAGCAGTTTATATCGGACATGGTCCTTCAAGCCAGACTTTTGGGTTCAACTTACATTATTAGTAGCAACTACGGATTTACAAAATCTATTTGTTTACTTTATACCTTGTATCTTAGGGTTTCTTTTCAAAATTTTTATTACCTGATTAACACAATCCCACTGTGCCCAAGAGAACACCTTCACAATGGTCTCCGGTTCAGGGTATATACCATCAAATCCCCATTTCTCAGTACCATCCTCGCATTCATTTAGAAACATTGGAGTTCTGTATATCTTGATATCTGCAATATATGTTTATATTAAGAGTATTTATACATTTTATCTTTACCATAGACAGTATATTACAATGTACAATAGATCAATAAAGGAAATTAAATGTTGTTACAATTTGAAGGTAGCCATACACTACAAATTATTGTGCCCTGTTTCTCATAGGTATACTGATATCATAATATATTTTAGGACCATCACACTTCAACCAATCTACATTCCTAATAAGACAATGGCCACAGAGGTCTATGGACTTGACAAATCAAGTAATATAAAGATTCTCTTGTGTTACACAAGTGGTGTGTTTGTTTGATATTTGAATAAGTCTCCAACCACACTAATATTGAAATTTGGCTTTGGTTTATGAAAACGTTTAAAAATTAAAATGCTTAGATCTAATGAGAAAGCAGTACATGATCATTAGCAAACAAATGTTTACAGAGCACTTTCCGCAGGTTTGACAGCGCTGATATTCCAAATCTAATTTGGAAGTATAATTATGATTATTATATTTAATTCAAAATGTATAACTCACATTCTAGATGCTTGAAAATAATGAATCTATCATTTCTAATTCCAGGACTGTACTTATTACTTTTGCCGTACACATACTGCACCATGATCTGTTTCGTTGAAGGCTCTTCTACTTCCTCTGGACCCGTGATTTTGTCTGGCAAAATGGATATTAGGTACGGGCAATACATTGCCTCCTTGTCTTCAGCATCCTCAGTTGGCAGGACTTTGATGACATATACCAATAAACTGTGTGTAGAATTCACTGACGCTTGTATTATATTCTTCCTCTCGTCGAACGAAAACAATGTCGTTAAAGTCTTTGTCTTGTTTGTATAAACGCCAATATGCATAACCTCCTTCCCGGCATCACCGTTGGATATCCACGTAAAGAGTTGCGAGCCATCCTGCTCCTGTCCTATCAAGCGCCATTCCCGCGCCGTGACCTCTGAAGGGTATTATTAAATTAGCCAACACGGTAAGATAATGCAACAGTTAATGCTAAAACCTTACAGGCTGTGTCGAAAAGCAAATACAAACCACTCTCATCCTGCGCTTGAAGAACACCGCACAGTTTTACGGCCAAATTTTGCACAGCCATTTCTTGAATTATTATTTCAATTGCCACCTGTTTCTCACATAATATGAAAAGATATCGACCACTTATCAATATATATAAATAAAATGCCTCTCTTGTATTGACTTTTCTCGCTCAATTTTCTATCAGCTGGCACCCAGCTGTAGACAAGCGTGAACATAGCTTTTACAGTGATTACCAACATGTAGAACTCTAAGCTATGCTGCCAAGCCACGAAGTTGCGGCGCTAGGTGCCTAAACTAGCCAATCACATGTAAGATTTTAATAAAGGTAATGTGGTCCATTTTTCTAAATGAACTGTTAAAGTTTATTCAGTATTTAAAAAATGCTTGAAATAATCTTCAACTAAATTTTATACTGATCATATTGTGTATAATAAATTATATTAAAATTATGTTTGCCAAGTTAATTAATATTTCATAAAGTTATCTCCAGCCAGTAATTTTCTAATAGTGATCTTTATATTAAATTTAACCATGCCATTTAGAATTTATGATTTTATTACTAAAACAATTATTTTCTCCATTTCTTTTCGTTTTAAAGAGATTATTATATAAATATAAGTCTGGTACCTTTTTTGCGTAAAATGGAACGACGTCTAAGTGACGGCTGATTTCAGAAGAAACAAACGTGAACATAGCCGTTTGTTAGCCTGCAGAGTGCCGAAGTTTTACCGCGACATTTTCGCGCGGAAAGCCGGGCGTTATCGAGCCGTGGAAAGTTGAAAAGTAGTATGTAAAGATAGATAATTACCTTATGTGTAATACATTTATCCTTATTTCGGTTCTCTATAACATATGTGTTGAAATAAGACTTTCTAAATAGTGAATTAGTGTTATACGTTAAAGCTTCATATCTAGTGTACAAGGAAACTTTGTTGTATGGAATTTGATAGAATTTGTGAATTACCAGGTAAGTTTTTTACTAATATTCTTAATCTTGAAGATTCAATACAGCTGTACATATGCTTCATTACATGTACATATTTGGGATTTACACACAATTAGGTTAAAAACCCTTGGTGGGCGATAAGCTAAGCCAATTATGCTTCCTGCAGTTATGCCCTTTATGTCCTATTGAAAGTAGATTTTGCGATCATATTTGTATAAAAGAAGTATGTAATGATAATATAGAGTATCGTATGTGCTATTTTTATCAATATCCAAAAGTGGATGGGGCGAGAAACCCAAGCTAGCGACGTGTCTAATGGCGCTGACGGGAGGATTTCGCGCGCGATTGTGACGGATTCGTGGCATTTTTTATACCAGCTGATTCATTGATTTCTACATTTTTATGATTCTAAATGATAACTAATGCTTCATTCGCCACGTTAAATGCTAAAATTGTAACATTAAATTAGAAATATAAGCTAAAAATGTCTTCCGAAAAAAAATCTCCCGCCAACCAGCAGGGGGCACGCTGCCGAAATATACTCATAAAAATGGCCTTGTACGATGAAATATTGCTCATTTTCAATATCCATATCGTTCTAAGGCATGTCTAGTTTTGTATAAGATTGTAAAATTTACAAATGAGCTCTCAATAACAGTTGTCAATTGACATAACCCTATTTGCGGTTTGGACATGACATGCGGTTATTTTAGGCAATCGCAGCTTATAATTGTGCTGATAATCGGTAGTATCGACATGTGAACTTAACCCTCGGTATGTTTTAGGCGACGTGAACGCTGCACTGGTTGAAGTGTCCCACTCAAAATGGTGCAAGCAGGGTGAGTACAGCTGATGCTACTCAGTCGCTTATTGACCTTGGTGTAGTTTGTTTACTCAACCCACATAATTACAGGTCCTCCTGTGAAGCCAGTGAGAAGCCAGCCAACTTGAAACGGAAAAGAAATTCCACTGATGATGAGGTATTGCATTTGCCCTTGATCAATGATAAAATACCATTGTAACGTTTGTGTTGTAAACATTGTTGATATTTTTAGGAGCTTGAAAACATGCCACCGGCCAAGGTGCCAGCGAAGGTGGAGGATGATCTGCACGAGCAATTCCCTCACAATGTTGTTGCGGAGTCCTCGTCGTGTTCCAGTGATGAGGACAGCCCTCAAATGAGCAATATTGACCAACCGAGAAGTGTGTTCACCGATGTAGAATATAATGCTGATAGTTTCTTAAGCCCACCAAGTATACCTGACCTCCCCAACTACGTACTGAGCCCCCTGGAAAACGTTGCTAGAGGTGACTGCACACCACACACCAATAAAAGGCCTAGGTAAGTTAAACACTTCAAAACACTTAAGTAGATAGAAATAACTACCACTTTTGGCTTCAACCCTTGCATTAGATTGTCAGAATATCCTATACTAAACTGGTGGTTATCCATATCACACTAACACTTCACTTGCAGTACAAGTAAGCCCCAATGTCCTTCACCACCGAAACGCAAGTGCCCCCTCCCAGGGCTGGCCTGGGGCGACCCGACTGATGTTTGGAAGAGCATGTGTGAATGTGACGCCAGGTCTAGCATGAAGAAGAATCCGAATATGTTTGACAATCATCCCAACCTGCAGCCGAGGATGAGAGCCATACTGCTGGACTGGCTCAATGAGGTGAGGCATCTACTCATAATCATATACCCCATAATCATCCAATGCATCAGCTATCTTTGAATGATAACAAAATGATATTGGAGAAATTTTATAGATCAATTCAGGATATGTGAGAATTGAAACATTATCATGCTATGTTATCAATTTAAAATTATAATTAATAAGTGTAATACATTGTTTGCCAGGTTAAATATAGATGCACCTAAGTAAACAGCTAAAAAATTCTTGGTGACAAAATTGCTAATCAATAATTTTCAAACAGTAATGTATTTGTTAAAAAGCACTAAGGAATCGATTTTTTTTAAGGTAAAACTGTAAATGTTCTTTACTCTCTGAACTCTAGACTAAACCTCTATCTTAGCACAGATTAATAAAAATTAGGTTAGTGTCAATTGTGTGAATATGTGAAATTTAAAAAATATATATATATTTTCATGCAGCCTTAACTTGAGGTCTCTGTACTAAAGGTGAGTGTTATTTGCACCAATCCTATCTCTATCGTATGCGTTTCTCGCAAAAACTTATTGGCCACCCAATTTTATCACACTTGCATTTTTGTATTTTACTCTACAAATGTGATGTAATATCGGGAGCGTTGACCCCTTTTTTGCCGTGTCCATTGACCCCTACAGTACCAACGTGTTGCTAATAACCGTCCCGTTCGTTCGCCGTTGTTCCGTTTTCGGTTTTTTTTTTCTATAAAATTTCACACTAAATGTCGCCGCAACGTGTAAATTGAGGAGCCACGGGGTTAGTGCGGGATCCGTTTAAAATACGAACGCTCGCCCCGAACACCGGCGTAATGAATGCGATACTCCAGAAGTGAATACGTTTCGAACGAAATGAATATATTTTAATGTCATTCGACGGGTATGTTGTGCGAGGTTGTTAGTGTGCGATCGATTTGCGATTCAGGCCTCCTCGCGCGGCGCCGGGGGCCGGGCCTCCGTTCGCTGTTGTCTCACTTTCGACGCAGGCGCGCCGTCCGCGGGGTTCTGACGGGTTGCAGAAAACAACGTCACGTCTTCACCGCAAATTGATATATTTTTAACGCAACGCTTTATAACGAATTCATTCGCTATTTCGCCACCGCTTTCAAAACTTGCAGTGTTAAGAGACGATTATTATTGTCTATGAATTGTATTGTAGCGAAACATACTTTTGTACTCCGGTATATATTGTATTGTTTATTTATATTGTAAATATAATGGAATTGTCTACAATATTAAAATAACGGTATAATCATAATAAATTCTTAACACGATATGAAGCGATTTGGAGTTATAGAACAACAGTTACGAGTATGTATATTTTTTACCGAGTGCGTTTTAAAAATTACAAAAATTGAATTTCTATTTTTTATTAATTAGGTTATTCTCGTTGGGAATCACGTGTATTTGCGGTAATATAAAAGAAAGAAATAATTAATTGAACATTACAGTTTAAATGTAAGAATGGACAAATAAGAAAAAATAAAATACTGACTGAAAGTCTCTGTACATTTTTCGCGCCATTGTGGGATCTAGAACCATAGTCCACCACGCTGCCTCAGTGCGTATTGGCTAAAATTTATTGCTATTTATGGCCATGTTATTTAAAGACTGGCCAGTCAGTTGATTCAGCGGTAAATGACTCTGGCGGCTCTGGGGTTGTGGGCTCGATTCCCATCCACACAAATATTTACACAACAAATATTACGAAATTAGAGATTTATGTAGTTCAACTAATTCAAGAAATTAGAGAGTGATGTAGATTAGTAGACTCAAATGGCCGTCATATGAATTATCTCATTATTATTATTATTGAAATGAGTTTAAAATTTGGGCTCATGCAGGCGCGTGTGAAGTTGCCCCAAGATAGTTTTAATGACCGATTCTATACATCCCTATCATTAGCCCGTAACCTACTATTGTGTGATAATACGACAAATTAACGAAGTCCCTGTTTTGGTCACGCGTGTACTATTTCGGGACACCCACTTATATCGGATCTATTCTCGATCGTTAATCAAAAGGTCTGGCATATAGCAATGATGTCGCGGTAAAAACTATAACGTATAGTAAAGAAAGCGTAGTCAATTAGGTAAGCCGAGATCAAAGCCGACTGGGGCAGGCCTCGTAGTCGAGAGTGGTTAAAGACCCTGAGGTCGTCGGTTCGATTGCCACCGGACATTTGTGTGATGAGCACATTTGTTTGTTGTGGTAATAAAACTATCTATTTAAGTATATATGTATGTTTATCAAGCTGTCTAGTTACCATTAAATTGCCTTATTTGGAATCGCCGTGTGATTATTGCCCTATTGCCCGCCGTATTGCCCTAAGATATTATAATATTTAAAAATCCGCACTTAGCTCAACTGGTACACTACAGTCTAGAACCTTCTCACTATGACAAGAGACCCATCTCCGGCAATGGCACAATAGAAGGTTCGAAATAATAATACATCGTGAAATGTTTAATTATTTCTAATGTTCAAAATTTGAAGACAACGTGTCGAATGTTTCTTTTTCTACTGTTATTATTATTTTTATATCATGCCAATTGCAAAAAAAGAACAATCGGCTGTCAAAAAACGAGAAAAAAGCACCAAAGTGTTTGTCTATGCCTAGATATTAAAATACAGCCAGATAAATTAGGTATTACGTAAAACAATTCAACGTACAGAATGATAACCACATTAAATATATAGTAGGTTCTGCAAGTGGGCTGTAATAATAATAATAATAATCATCATCATCATTTATTTCGATCACTACGGATCATAATTAATAATACGTAATTATAGGCTGCGAATAGGCAGAATCCCTCCTCAACTGCTTGCGTATATAGTTCTTTCATTATACCCCTTAGCTGCTATCACGCATAACCCTGACAGGGTCAGATCATGCACAAACATAGTAAAATATTAAAAATGCCAATTAAAATCTGCTCATAAAATGTAGCATAGAAATACTTTTGCTGCAAAAAAATGTTTCATCTATGTACAGTACTTAATATTTTTACTATTTCATTATTAGTAGGGCTATTGATTGTCTACGGTTTCCCATCGCTACGCCGCTACGCGTGGCCTACGTGCGTAGCGCTTTCCAGATTCATACGTTGAACTCGATCTATAGAACGCGTTCGATTGTGCTTTATAGAGCTTTTGTTACTGCTTTATAAAGCTTTTAACTTTTAAGCTCTCTCCCGCCTCTATAATTATCCTATTATTACTTGCATTCCATTGTTGCAAGGTAATAGACATTTTCTATTCGTAATGTCTAGTGAACTTTTATTTCCAACGGTCGTATAGTTTTATTTCGGATCATACAAATTTTTTTGCCATAAAAATACCAATATTTCATACTTAAACATCACCTATTTAACTCATCGCTACGGTCACACTGCACTGTCTGATAGTCCATAGCCCTCATTAATTGTTCTTCTCAGACAACTCGCTACGGTACGCCGCAGATTGACGCGTTCAAATTACTTAGTCAACAGACAGGCTCAGAGGCAAGAGGCGGATGTTTTAATTTCAATTGTCTACTAAGACACTTTGTTGTGCGAAAATATGGGCACTGCGTCTGGATGTTACATTATCTGTATAGGAAAAGTAGAAAATAATTGTAGAAATGTGTGTTTATCACTTATCTGCTTACCGCAGTACACGCTCTGCCTAGCCTGGGATCAGACGACCGCGTGTGACATTTCCCAAGTTATACTAACGGATCGTTCAAGTGTTACATAACCGCTGAACGGTTCTGCATGGTGGTTCCGTCAGCAATGTCTATTTATTATATCTGATATCATAAGTGCAATGAATGCACATGAATACCTATAAAGAAACTTGAATTAAAGTATGTACCAATTGGCAGGTCTGTTTTATATTTGGCACTCGGTGCTTTCTGCCTACTCCGCTAGGGACCGGGCGTGATGGTTATTGTATGTATGTATCTACCGATTAAGTAAGCACGGGGGGTGTAGGGGTGCAAGGGGAGTTGTTTTAAATAGCAAAACGGCCCGGCAATGGTACAATTTACCTGCATCGATGTTTCCCGGGAAATACGACCTGACTCTTTTTAAAACACGACCGAACAGTCATTCTTTTAGGCGAGCGTGCTACATCGTCGTTGCATCTTCGCTAACCATCACGCGAGATAGTAGCGAAACGCTTAGTTGTATTAATATCTTAGGACAATTCCACACACGGCTGTCCGATTCCAAAGTAGACAATTTAATGCCTGTGTTATGGTGACCGGACAGCTGATAAACATACATGTATACATTATTATATAATACTTATATAGATATGTTTATTACATCCAGACACAGGACAAACAAATGTGCTGATCACAGAAACGTTTGTGCTGGGTGGGAATCGAAGCCACGACCTCTGGTTTCGCAGTCAGGGTCTCTAGCCGCTCGACCACGTGGCCAGTCAATAATTGTATGGTAAATAAAAAAAGAAAAAATGTTGTCTATGTCTTTTATCGCCGGCGCAGGTGTGCGAGGTGTACAAGCTGCACAGAGAGACGTTCCACCTGACCGTGGACTACGTGGACCGCTACCTGTCCGACACCGACGACGTGCCCAAGGGCCGGCTGCAGCTCACAGGTACGTGCTGTGGCATCGTGAGTGATTTTAAAGTGGCTTTTTTTGTCACCCCTCTAGTAGTTTACGGCTGCACCGGATCTCCTCTCGTAGTGAGAGCGACTTAGGCCATAGTCCACCACGCTGGTCAATTGCGGATTGGTAGAGTTCACGCCCCTCAGATAATATTATACGCTTTACAAGATCTGTTAGGTGTGCAGGTTTTTTAGCGATGTTTTCGTCCTTCGTTATAGCGAGTGAAATGAAAAATTTTAATTACAAGTAATAAGCTTGTCGGGAAGCGAACGCAGCCCCCGATATGCCTTAATTGAATCATATTGAAGCTATTTAAAAATAAGCACATGTCTTGGTTGATCATGGTGTAAAAAATATCTAGCTTTGATTGTAATTGTCCCAGTTTATTAAAATAGAAATTGAAAATAACGCAAGAGATATTCGCAAACATCGAATACGTTCCAGGTATAACGTGCCTGTTCATCGCGGCGAAGGTGGAAGAGGTGTACCCGCCGAAGATCGCCGAGTTCGCGTACGTGACGGACGGCGCGTGCACCGTGGAGGAGATCCTGCTGGAGGAGCTGCTGATCCTGAAGATCCTGTCGTGGAGCATCACGCCGATCACCATCAACGGCTGGCTCAACGTGTACATGCAGCTGGCGGGCGAGGGCCGCGGCGCGCGGCGGCGGCTGCTGGGCGAGTGCGAGCCGGCCGCCAGCGCGCTGCGCGGCTACACGTTCGTGTTCCCGCAGTACTCGTCGCTGGAGTTTGTGGCGTGCGGCCGCCTCGTCGACCTGGCCGTGCTGCACGTGCACGTCAACATGTTCCCCGCCAGCGTCGTGGCCGCCGCCGCCGTCTCGCACACCTTCGACGCCGACCTCGCGCTCCGCGTCTCCGGTCAGTGCCCTTGTAAACTCCCCCCTAGTGCCGTCCGTAAAGCGACTAGCGGTCGGGCTCGAAGGACCAAAATCCTCGAGTAAGAGAACATTGAGCCCCTTCTTTACATAGTATAAAACAAAGTCGCTTTTTCGTCCTGTCCCTATGTATGCGTAGATCTTTAAAACTACGCAAAGGAGTTTGATGCGGTTTTTTTAATGGATAGAGTGATTCGAGAGGAACGTTTGTATGTATAATAACACCCATTATATAGTAAAGAAATACTGTTATTTATGAGATTTATAATGTGATTGATGCGCGCGAAGCCGCGGGCAAAAGCTAGTTTATGATAAAGTACTGATGTTTGTTCAAAAAAAGCCTATCTTTGAAACGGAAACGATTGTACAACATGGAGCGTGGTCGCGTGCAGGGTACAGCCGCGCGGCGCTGGCGGAGTGCGTGGCGTGGCTGGCGCCGTTCGCGGCGGCGGTGCGCGCGGGCGGCGGCGGCGGCGTGGTGCGCGGCGGCGACGGCGAGCACGTGCAGCGCGCCGGCGGCCTGCGCGCGCTCTGCCCCGACCTCAACACCGACGAGAGCCACCGCATCCAGGCGCACAACGTCACGCTCGACATGTTTGTGAGTGCGCGCCACCCGCAAGACACTTGTCGGCCTCCCATCTGCTAGATTTAGCTTCTTCCATTTTTATATTGTTTAATATTCACTTTTGTATTATTACCTAAAAATATTATTCTATAACTTTTTGCGTAACAGACACAACGGTGGTGATGTTCACATTTATAACATTGATATGAAATCATGAATTAGAAAAAATGAATCAATAAGGTAATAGTCTGTTCGTTTTAGCGGCGGTCGGCCAAACAAAAAATTCTGCTTGACTATTTCATACAATAATAATATGTTCCGAATAACTTGACGATGCAGTAACAAAACTAATGGAAACTTCGCAATCAGGACAAGGTGTACCAGCAGCTGATGGAGCAGTCGACGGAGGCGAGCGCGGCGGCGGCGGGGGCGGGGGCGGGCGCGGGCGCGGCGCCCGAGCACGTGTTCCCGCCCACGCCACCGCAGTCCGACCACAAGAGCCCCAAGACGCCGTCCACCAAGACCCCGTCCAGCCGCCGCGCCGCGCCCGACGCCCGGCTCGCGGACGTGGAGTGACCCGGCGCAGCGTGCAGGTGTGTCGTTTGCTAAACCGCCCTGTACTGTGATTGGATTGTTGAATGAGTTCAATGAACTCACCGTTACGGACGGACCTATTGATCTTGATATTCGACATGACATAATTATTATCGTTCAAGAGATTGTCGGCCCGTCGGGGTGTTACAAAGTAGCGGTATTCACAGTTGCGACTAGCATAGTTTCGTTCAAAAACTGGACATGAAATGACTGTATATGATACCTATATGTGGATCATTTGTTTGTATACATTATCGTTAGTTAAAAGAAGATTCTTGTGAAATTAATATATTGTTGACAGCTTACAGATGTATGAAAGTTATTCGAGCTTGTTATTTTCCTACCTTACCGGTATTTGTTAAAACTGACCACGAAATTGTACAGAAACCAAAATGACTGGCCTCTCGGTCGACTGTATAGACTTGGTAACCGGAGGTTGCGGGTTCGATTCCCACCCGAAACACATTTGTGTGATGAGGACAACTTTTTCCTAAGTGTGACTGTATTAGAATATCTATTTAAGTATTACATCATGTATATATTTGCAGTTTATCAGTTTGTTTTCTCACCATTGTAGGGGCTATGCGTAGTGGATCAGATGTTATGTTATTGTTCTTCCAATCTTTCAATTACATGGTATAACGTTTACAGATATGACGTTTTGATTAACATAGCCCCAGAATTTTAGAAATGGTTCAGAGGGATGACTATTTAACGCAGGGTTTCCAAGCATTCTTCGTCAAGCCTCCCCGAACTCTGAACAGTAGTTAATTTTTCTCTTTTCAAAACTGTCATTACGTTCCTCCCGCCTCACCCCTCCCCAATGTATCTCTACCCTCATTAGGAGTGCATACTAATTGTGAAGTACTGATTTACTAGGTAGGGTTCTGTATCCCAAGTAATCTGATATTGTTTTATCTTTAAAATAGACGACGTTAGCGTTGTTTTTAAATGTTTCTTAAGAAAAAATCGTATCTGTTAATTATCTGTGTACACAGTTTTATGATACCATGACCCAATAACATATCTTACACGAACGAAAACGTAATATATCTTGGTCGTACTTATTACTGTTTCTTAGCTGACATATCTTAGAATTGTCACAGTGAAATTTGTTTTGTTTTGTTTCCATATTCGTAAGAAACGTTTGGCGTTGAGTGCTTTCCGCCTATCCTTTTAGAAGCCGGGTGTGATAGTATAATAACAGATTTTCAATATCATCACAAATGCTGTGAACATTTCAAATTAAACATAGACTACTAATTTAAACATTTAGACACTGCAGCCACAGACGCCTGATTCAGTGAGCATTGAAAACAGTACTAACAAAGTGTGGGTGTGCCTTAACTGTGTGTTGTGGCTTAATAACCGACTACAATATTAACGGGCTGATGTGGTCTTTATTACTGACAGTAAACTGAGGTGTCTCACTGAACTTTGCTTCCGTATGCATACAGATGTTATTGACTGTCACGTGATTAAACGGCTCGAACTTATGGTTAGTGGTAGTTAGACACCCTCCCATTATGAATGTTTGTGTATACAGTGTTTTGTTCGGGTGCAAAATTGTCTATGGATTTACATATTGACGTTATTCAATGACGGCCTTGTGTGTCCCGAGGTATTATTAATTAAGAATATATTTGAACATCAGCCTTTTTTATTATACTGTCAAAATATTTTTACTGTTAATTTAAGCACACATGTAATATATTTTATGAGTATCTAATATAGTGTACCTCGATACTAAGTTGTTGTCCGTCTGTGTGTTAAGTTTACTTGTGTAAGTTCAGCATTCCATATCGTTTAAGCTATCACTTTGTGCTATATTAATCTCGAAAATATTATCCCCCATTGTAAATCTTACCATTGAATCTAGATTTTTATAAAATATGTATGATGATGCATTGTAATTTTTTTTTTATCATTTTCAATCGGAACATTTTTTTACTATATATATATTGTGGTGTAAAGTTTCTGATAATATTTAGTGTATAAAGATGATATTTGTGTGATGAAGTACATTTTAAGGTAGCGATTTATTTGTACAGTTTTAGTTAATTAAGAGGCGCGCTTAAAACATAATCTATGTAGTGGTTACAATGGTGGTGCGTCTGTCTGTCGCCAGCGGACACCGCCGGCCTCGATGCTTCATATAAGAATTATTGTATTTACATTATGTCATTGAGTCCTTTAGTTTATTTTCAGTGTTCTAATATTTTTAAACTTGTTACTGTACATAAACTGCTGAAGTATATTTATTACTTTACAATTAAACGTCCCTCGCGAGACTGATTGAGGTATTTGAGTTTCATTCTTTTTTGTCAAATTTTAATGCATCAAAGAATTGTTTTTTTTTTTCGCCAAAGAGTATTTACTAACGCTGCATCATCTAGATAATAAATTATATTTCCTATTGACATTTTATAACATTGTTTATTGTGGATTTGACTCCAGGTTTTGGAAAATTGAAAACTGAAGTAATATATAATATATACTAATAATTTTATTCAGTCTATAATAATTACCCGGTTAAATGAGTATATTAGTGAAATATATTTAGAAATAGCATTTTAAGTTAAATAGATATTTAATAATAATTGATCATCATTTCGATGCATTGATGTGGCTTCAGTACAATTTCTTTTTTTATTATTTATATATACTTTAAGCTAAACATAATTCAAATGGAGATTCTTGATTTATTAAGTGTTGCTTCATAAGTGAAACCGCTATGAGGATGTCCCGTTTATAGTAATCAATAATATCACAGCTGATCTGCCGAGGTCCGTTTATAGAGACGCACATTTCCGAGTCCCTTCAAAACGACGGCCGGGTATATTATTTTCCTCTCTGTATTGAATCCAATTGATAGAATTAAGTCGGAACGATTACGCTTATCTCCTAAGGTGAACACTTCGCCTTATAAATAAGACTTAAGATTTGTTACATTATATGAAAATAATTTAACATTATTCAGTAGCGAATATAGTGCGCTTTTTAGTATAAGTTATTTTTTACATCGATTTATTTGAAAGTAATGTTATGATTGAATATTCGGTAGACATTTTCACTGTATTCTTATACGTTAGATCTCAATCTGTCCAGAGGAGGCCATACACTGTACCCGCGGCATTGTCACTTGTGCAATAAATTAATGCATTCAATTTGACCACATATGTACACTTGAGTGTCATGGCGATAGTTATTTAATAAATGGTGTTAATTAAACAGTTTTGTTTTTATTTCACATTTATTTATTAATTTATACAAAAATATATTTAAGATAAAAAACAAGTTATGGTATAACCAATATTTAAACATTTCAAAAACATCAAACCTGTTAACACTCATCCCATCCTGTGAACAAAAATACGTATTATTTAAAAGAATAATTAAATTCCTTAACATATTGCATAAATGTACTTATTATTTCGGCATGTTGAACACACATCTTAGTAGCATAAAAATGGGAGCAAGGATAGCATAGTGACTTGAAATTCAGCTTCCAACTGTGATGGTTGGGTTCACACACCGGCAGGCGCCTCACTTGTTACATGAGTTTTATAACTTGAATAAATACCACTCGCTATAACGGTGACGACAAAACGTCGAGAGGAAACCTGCACACTAGAGGTTTCCAGAGAAATTTGCAACATTTCCTAAGCGAGTGCGATAGACTACTGACTAAAACTTCACTATAAGAGGAGACCGGGTCCAGCGTTGGACCGATAAAAAGGGGTCGAAAAAAGCACAATAATACATACATACATAACCATCACGCTAGGTCCCTAACGGGGTAGGCAAGGCGCGCCGAATGCCACATATCTCTATCCTCACAAACCTGTCGTGCTCCATCCACATCCATCACTCTTCAATAATCACTACATACATAGTATAAAACAGTCACTACCCGCTGTCTGCTGCTTAGATCATTAAAGTTATGCAACGGATTTTGATGCGGTTTTTTTTAATACATAGTGATTCAAGCTTCCTCTTGTAAACCTTCCGGTTTACATGTATGTATAACTAGCTTTTGCCCGCAGCTTCGCACGTGTTGCGATTCAGAATTTCTTAATGGCAATAAGTAAAAACGTGATATATGAATTTTGATATTCCAAAGAAAGTGGGAAATTTTCACGGTATAGGGAAAGGGGTATTGCTTTACTCCGAATTGAAAACGCGCGAAGCCATTGCCAAAAGCTAGTAGCCTAATGAGTAATAATGTCAAACAATGACCTGAAAATTCTGATCTGCTCGTTGGCCTGCACGTTGAAGTCGTCGTTGGGCGTGAGCAGCACGTACTGGCGCGTGGGCGTGTCGAGCGCGTGCTGCACCAGCCGCCGGATCGACTCCTCCCGGTTCAGGCTGTCCTGCGCGCGCCCCGCAATAGCACGCCGTTAAATAACATACGCACATACGCATATACATAACCATCACGCCAGGCCCCCAACGGGCTGGGCAGGGCGCAGCGAGTGCCAAATATCTCTGTCCTCACAAACCTGCCGTGCTTCATCCACAACCGTCACTCTCTCTCCATGCATACGTTCGTTAAATAATAACGCAAAATGTTACCCAAAACAATCATCCATATAGCGGTGGCTATCGCTACCTCATTATTGCCAACCTTCAAATTCAGGCACAGATACAGAAACGTGCCGGTTATAGTCTTATGACAACAGGGCATAATAAGTATAATAAATAAAGCAAACAAAATAAATATTAAAAACTATGAAAACACAAATAAATCCAAAAAAGTTAGCAACTAAAATAATTGCATTAAAAGAAAAAACAAAACTAAAATACTGCATTTAAAAAAAACGCATGCTCATGCTCACGCGCATGCCGTTCTAACGGTGACAAAGGCGCAGTAGGGAGCGACGGCGACCAACCATGAATACTTCGAACTCGTCGAGGACGAAGAACGGCAGGTCGATGCAGTTCCACAGCGCCATGAAGAAGGCCACCGTGCTGTAGGAGTTCTCGCCGCCCGACGCCGCGCCGCGCAAGCCGCCCGCGCGCCCGCACGCGATCTGCAGCGTGCCGCGCACCTTGTCCACCGCCAGCTGGCCCTGCAACCACGCACCACCCTCGATACCGGTCGGCCAGCCGCGGGGAACATTCCTTTTTCAATTGCTCAATTTAAAAATGGTACGTGGCCAGCACGAGGGGAGCTGCGAGGCAAAACGGGATCTTCGCAAGCTTAAAGGAAACAATTAACTATTTGTTACATACCGGAGTATAGCGTCGTTACATAGTATATGCATAACGAAGTCGCTCTCCGCTTCCTGTCCCTATGTATGCATGGATCTTTAAAAGTATCCAATGGATTTTGTTGCGGTTTTTTTTAATAGATAGGCTGATTTGAGAGGAATGTTTGTATGTATAACTAGCTTTTGTCCGCGGCTTCGCACGCGTTGCGATTCAGAATTTCTCAATGGCATTAAGTAAAAACATAGTATATGAATTTAGATATTCCAAAGATAGCAGGAAATCTTCACGATATAGGGAAAGGCAAAAAATTATTTCACTCCGAATTTATCGCGCGCGAAGCCGCGGGCAACAGCTAGTTATTTACAAATACTAGTGACTTACTGATCATTGTTTGGTGCATCGACAGCTACGTACAGCGCCGTCGCCGGCAGAACGTTGCATAGGTAATGTAAAAACCAAACCGAGCCTCCTAACACAGGCATATTTTGGTTAAAAGGCGGCTCTGGGCACTTACATTGTAATGAACCTAGTCTAGAAAGCAATAAACTATTTCCATTTCATTTCAAATCTCACCGTGAACTGGCGCTGATTCAAAGTGTTCAAGAACGACACTTCCACCTGTCGCACTATCTCCACCTGCGTTTTGTAGCAGAGCTCCAAGTGATGCTGCGCGGTCGCTTCGACCTGAAAGCGAACGATCGATTCACTGGCAGCACGGGGCGACGGTAGAAGCGCTGACGGCGGACGGGCCTCGGTGTACCTTGTGGATGAGGTCCTGGGCTTCGCGCAACAGCTGCCGCGCGGAGTCCCGGCTCTGGCGCGCCTGCAGCAGCCGCTCGCACACCTCGGCGAGGTTCACGACGCGCCCGCACGCGCGCTTCAGCGCCGCGCGCACCTCTGCCAGCTGGGCCTCCACTTGCTTCATAGGTCTGTCGACGTAGACGACGCCTCCTTTCAATTACATGTGAATTTACACCATTATTTAACGCAGAGCGAGAACAAGACTGTGCTATCGCGACCGAGATAACCGAGAGTCACCGAAATCGGCGCGGGTGCAAGATTGATGGATGTGGATGAAGCGCGACAGGTCCAGTGAGGACAGAGATATTTGACTCTCGATGCGCCCTGCCTCCCTCGGCGTGACCGTTATGTATTTATGTATGTATTTAATGCCAATTGGGTCTCAGGATGGTTCGCTACTCGGGTAGAAGTTAGAGCGCTCTACTTAGTCATGTGTCATTATATTGTTAATTCGGAGTCGACGTCGACACGGAGAATGGAATCGGCTCGAAGGACGAACGCAGCAACATGCGACCTGGGGTCCGAATGCGGCGGGCAGAGCTCCAGCGCCTCGGCCCGCTTGCGCTGCGCGAGGGTGCGGCGCCGCTCGAGCCGCGCGCGCGCCGTGTCGCGCCGCTCGCGCGCCGCCCGCCACCGTTCCAGTAGCGCCGCGCGCGCGCCGCTCTCGCGCTCCACCTTCAGCTGCTCCTCCTCCACCTTTTCCTGCGATATTCAACGAC
>DWQT01000519.1:0-21894 GCA_018244895.1 Myscelus amystis hages | reverse complement strand
CATACTACACATTTAACATTAGGTACAAATGGCGGTCTTATCACTTTATAGTGATCTCTTCCAGACAACCATTGTCGAAAATTGCAAAGAAAATGTACGAAAAGAAACCAGGTAGATGTGATGTGACATTATGTTGTGTGACAAGATGTTGTGTGAGTGGACAAAAGTTTAAAGAAAGATATAAATTGCCCAGAATAACACGACCCGAATGAAGCATTTTTTGCGATTTATGTGAAAACATCAAAAAACAATAAACCCGCGGGTGAATCAATAAATTAAGTTAAATCATCATCAGTTATTTTAGCACGAGCTCTCTGGGTTGCAACACGCGAAACTGAAATTAGTGTGCGTGCATATTACGTACAGACCTCTTAAATACAAGACATTTTAAATAAATTGTTCTAGCTCAAAACATATCTATAAAACAAAGTCTTTAATTATGGAGGTTACATTAAATATATAGACAAATATGTGGTGTGCTAATCATTTACGGTTATATTAGAATGATTGGTCTTACTAGATATGATACTATTTGAAAGTAATTGTTCCAGACCAAAAACTGTAGGCATTCGATTTTGTGAATTTGGGATTGAATTTGGAAAAATTGCACTTGATCAGTAATAATTAAGAAATAATGTATATTTCAATATGATAAATGAGATTAACTGATTTTGATCAACAGAATATTAAACAAAGCACATTAATACGCATTTCAAAATAACTTTAAGCTTAAGTCTCAATAACTATCGTATACAGAATCGTAGACTGTACGATCATATTTTTAATGAACACAGACTGACAAATGTGGGCGGAGAAAGTGATTTTTTTTTCTCGACTCCAAATTCGAAATTGATGCCCCAAACTTTGTTGATTTTCGGCGTCCATTGTTTGCAGTGTGAAGTAATTTTTGGAAAAGCGATTACCGACTGGCTGGACGGGTAATAGAATTTAGAGTAAACAAAGTTTTATCGATCTCAAAAAATGCATAAAATGACGTCACCGAATTTTCAGAATATTCAGAATAATTGCAATGTGTTGGCCGTTGTCATTTTAACCATCAACACTCTTAAATGTAATTGAGCGTTCCGAAAGGACCACAAGATAGAACATTCAAAAGCTAGCAAAGTACAACAAACGATACAAAAAACAAACCGACAAACAATACCAAAGATTTTACTGAAACTGCTGACAATAAGCACAAATTGTACTTAGTGATAAAACCAGTACTATACAAACATATTACTTAACATGACTAGAAGTAAATGAAAACAACGTACAGGATACTACGGCACTTGGTTTACAAAGGTTATAAGATAATTACCAAAGAACGGGCTGAAAATGTCAAAAATGGTAGTGAACTTACTTACCCCCTTTTTTAAATCATAATTAAATTAGAACATAGCTATGCTATCGTGTAACATTATAAGAAGAAAAACATGAGGCTTATTTGAGAAGATGGAACCGATAATATGGTTCATAAGACAGGGTTAAACTAAAAGTAGCTCAAAGTGGATTTTATCTTCTAAGCATCGGACATCAGACCTTGATACCAATCACATAGCTGACAAGTTGTAAGTGGTCTAACAAAGGACTCTGTGGCAATCTAGATCGGGATAACACTAACTGTCGTCCAATCAACCTAGATTTAACGTAAGGCACTTGTTATACTGTTAGCGCCACAGCGCTTGTGGCCCTAATTTAGATGACGAGCAGCTTGTAAAATAAGGCAACTCAGGACGCGGTCAGAATTTGGATGAGCGATGGTCAGTATAAAATTTGAAGGACTGCTTCCATGCTTCCTAGTGCACGCCGAAAATGACATCTGATCAATAAAGGTGTTGACCACTAATCCAAATGACCACTAATCCAAATGACCACTAATCCAAATGTCTCTGTTAGGCAAAGGTACACGTCTTCCTACTTAGGCACAAGCTCAATAATGGTAAGCACAACGTAATGATGAGAGACAACGACATGATTGACGATTTTTTAACCAATCGCACAAAATTTCAAGTTTCACGAATCTTTCTAAAATCTTCTAGAATCATGAGTTGCCTACAAAAATAATTACATTTTGCGTACAATTCATCGCTGATCGTAAATTTGCTCGCCGTTGAACAGAACCTCTAGGTTCTTGTTTATTGCGCTGTTTAGGTTGGGCTCAATCAAATTGCTCAAAATGAGCAATAAAACGGCCCTTAGTAGGTCAAAACTAGTTTTATTATAATTGCATCAGCTTTTGTTATTAGTATCGCATTGAGTAATGTTGTTTTCAATCGCTCGTAGTTATTATATGTTCGTAAGCGATAATTATTCGGTCAAGTAACATCTTTGAAGGGATTTATCGCAGGCATTTTAAGTTTCTAATTAAACATTATTTTGATATATCTAAGCTTTTCTACTTTCTGCAACCAGCTGAAAATAACCCAGGCCCGTTGATTCAGTAAGTTATAATGTTCTTTGATGGCTTATATTATAGTGTACTTAAACCTCCGTTTATAGCTAAAGCACCTTCTAAATAGAGCGGCAATTCGTAAAGGTAAACTTCAAACCCGGTGACGCATAATTTTCACCCAAAAAAAACACGCTCACGTAACGTGAGATTTCTAACAAACGCTTCCACACTCCACAAACGTTATTTGTAAACCACCCTTTGCGTAACAGGTAGATATTTTTTACTCGACTCTGTCATAGTACGCGGTATTGCCAAATTCACTGTATTACCATTGGATAAGGTTTGATTTATTATTTTCTTTATAATTATCGTACCTAATACGTTTTTGCAAAGTCTTTTGTGCACGAACACGTGTTTTGGCTTAGCAAGTGCGTTTGTGTTGTGAATACATTCAAATTTCGGGTACGCTATTGCTTCGGCCAATATTCTTTTGCATAAGAATCTTTTAGTTTCTATGGCTTTTTTTTGTCTGAAAACAAGTTTGCTTTTATACAGTGTTTCTCCTTTACGGATCTAATAGAATTTGAGATTCGGTCTTCGTGATACTATTTCGCTTAGATATAGTTTGTAACTACCGCGTTCTATTGATTGCTTTCAGCAATGAGTAAATCTAATCGTTTCCATTACCATCACTAAACCGTTTATCAGTATTGGACGCGAATGTCCTCTTTGAAAGCCATAATCCTATCTCCCACCTAATGCCTGTTGGTAAATTTTAGACGTCTTAGAAAACACTTATATTAACTGTGCTGCTGTTGGGTTTCAAATAACTTCAAATGAAACTTCACTTCAACTTTCAAAATAACTTCAACTTCAAATATTATATTATACTTGCACTCAAATAGGATGAAGATGTATTAGTTGATAAGTATTATGTATGTACATGTATGTACTTGGTATATGAGTTTGAAACCGTTGACGTTGATAAATATTAATTGTTCTGAGTGTATGCGGTTGGTGTGTAAATTGAAAAAATTGTTACTATGGAATTTTAATTTTATGTTTTCCCTCAGTACCCATATATTGTAATATAGTGCTACATTGTTGTATTCATTATTAAAGTAGTTACTGTACGAATATTAAAATTTCTAAAATCGAACCCAACCGGAGAAATCTTTTCATTAGCTCTTATCAGCGCCTGTATATTACGAAATCTGTACCGTTCCGTACTTTGGTTATCTATTCTCTAATGGGACTACCCTTATCTGTTAATAGCTTTACGAGCCTACTAATATTTTTTACTTAGGTAACTTTTTTGTTGCGACCAAATTTCACGTAGAAAAACTTACTGCGTAGTAATATTTTTAGGGTAAGATGTCTTAAATATGACAACTTCTTTAGCCCTTTTACTGTGCCTATATAAAACATAAGGCTTTTTTAGTAAACCTTCATTCAGGCTTCAGATTTAAGGCCAAAGTTTATCATATTGCCATTTGGCGGTTGGCAGATTTCACACACGGTTAGATTTAGCAACTGACACATATTCTTGTAAAGCGTGTGTTTATTGTGAAGTCAGAAATGCTTATTTGCATTTGAGTCGTAGAAACCCGTAGTGAAAGACTGATATTTAATCCACAACAAAATGGGGGCATTTTATACTGAAAATGTCTGCCTAGATATCGAAGGATATATTAAGCGTAGCTGGTAGCTTTCGAAGGTGGTAAAATCCTCTGTGGTCCGACTCCGGCGACACCACCGCCACACCTATTACTGCCTTGTAACAGCAGTGTTCAGCGCTGCTGTGTTCTGGTTTGAAGGGTGTGGTAAGGAGACATACTTTTTCGAAACATTCCAACTCAGTGGTAGAGGCTAGTGGAGAGTGGTAGTCCTCAGGGGTGGAGACGAATCTGTGGTCGACCTGAGATAGGAATCTAATCTTATCTGGGGTCGATTACAAATGTCCAGTGGCGGCAGTAGCCACTTACCATCAGGTGGACTGCATGCTCGTCTTCTACTTCCATATCATAAAAAAAACCTGACATAGTTATGAGAGACAAACATCCCAAAACCACAAAATTACATCATCACACCCGAACCCTTGACGCGCAAAAACTTCTAAATGAAGGATTAATTTCAAACGCCTTTGCAGTCGTAAAACATTAAAAACACGTGCCACTTTGAGGTCTGGGAAGCCAAACGGGGTTCTCGCTTCACGGAAAGTTTCATCAAGAGCAGAGGCCAGAATAAATCAAGTGACCTTAAATGTGAATGCACTTTATTACTGTCTCGCGTTAGTTTGTCAGACGGCAATTTAGTGTTTAGTTTTCTAGATTTCCGTGTTCTGCCGTGCAGTGAATAACATATATGCCTAATCCGAAGGGAGTTTATTAATGCTGTGCTTACAATGAATAAGATAACTGTGAACTTTTATTGATTCAACCATAATGTATGCAATAAAAATCGGATTTATATTCACCAATCTTCCATTAGCGATTTAAAAGCTATATATATTAGAGATTAGCCATAAAGCAATAATTTTCGAATAAACACTGTATTAAAAAATGTGTAATGTACAAATTAATAATACATAGTTCAATAACTTGTACCTTCACCCTATCGGTTATCTTTCGTCCAAGCTCATGTCCAAAGTTGCACAAAAACTCTGTTTACATTTCTCGGCCTACTCAGCTGTGGATAGTATTTTTTCAGACACCACAACACCAAATGCGGTAGGGACCGATGGCTATTCATTTTTTTATACTTTGAGACCTCTAAACACGTTATGCGGGTCGTTTATTTTTTTTTAGATTCGGTTAGTATTGTTTGACCTTTGGCACTGAGGAAAATAAACAAATAGCGCTTTATAATCTTAACCACTGCCCTCTCTACTCTTCTTAAATAGATAAGCTTTAAAATGCCAATTTTTTTTTCTCGTAGCCAAATTTTTTTGTACTGCGAGGAAATTTTAATTTTTACACTAACCGTACAGTCTGTAAAAAAATGTATTTCCGATACATCCCCAATGTTTACAGGAACTATTCATATTGAACGCAATATTGCGAGACTCTCATATGCTATCCCCATCGACCCTCGGCTGCTTTTAATAGTTTTTAAGCCACCCTACTACGCATATGAAATGAATTTTTCATGAAACAACCTCAGTGAAAATAATCCTACAACTATTAATACAGGAACTGAAGGATTATGTGCCTACATGCGTATAATATGATTGATGCAAGGTAATAACTCTCCTCTACCTATAAGAAAACAAACCAAAAAAAATGTCTTTAGATTTTTAAATGGTTTAAATGAAAGAAATTGATAAAGAATATAATGCAGTCTCATCAAAACCTTGAACCAGACGTGTCTTCGTCTAAACTGAATACACGCAACCAAAATCATAAGACTTGCATTAATGAATTGATTACAAAAACCCAAAGAATTTTACCGACACGCCCATATCTAGATAAAGCATAAACCAAACTCGATGGCCTAAACGAAAACAGACATGACAGCGTCCGTAAAATAGAAATGTGTCAGGTTTAAATTTATATTTTTCAGAAACAAGGAGTAACAAAACAAAACAAAACAAAACAGTTGAAACTCAAACCGTCGCGTGCACACATGTGACGCGCGGCGCTAATAAATTGCAATCCGCGATGCGCAGATTAGTGTGCTGGCCGGTTCGTTGCTCGACCGCTCCTATCTACACAGAGGTGATACCATTCTATCACACCAGCATTTAGCGTCTCAAATTTGTAAGGATAGAGATTCGCACTCGGTGCTTTCTCCTTACCCTGTTAGCGTATAACAATAAGTTTGTTTGTTTTCACCCTCTAGTTGTCCACTGCTGGACCGGGTCTCCTCTCATAAAGAGAGGGATTAGGCTATAGTCTACCGCGCTGGCCAAATGCGGATTGGCAGACATCACACACCAGGGAAAATATTATTTAAACTTATGACATCCGTAAGCTGTGCAGGTTTCCTCATGATGTTGTCCTTCGCCGTTTAAGCAAGCGATATTTAAATTTTACTCATAAAACGCACGTGGTAAATCAGGGGCGCGTGTCAGGATCGAACCCAGACCCCCCGGAGTGAGAGGCTGAATTTCAAACCACTTGACTATCACTGCTTACAAATCAATGAGTATCAAACTCAAAATATATTTCGACTGATTCCCATGCAGTTCGAAAATCTGACAGTAAACTGTTTAAAAATTCCTACCTCATTTTTTTAAAGTTTATTTTGTATCTGGAAATAGAAATATTACCATGACGCAACGGCGTCTCTTATACCCGTTGGTTGAACATGATCAACATAAATCAATCGACACTATTATCATCATTTCCACCAATGTCAATAAAGGCGGTCCATATATTAAATGTTACACAGTAAATTCGTCACATACTTCAAATAGCAGCTCTATAGAATCCAATTTTAATACAGTGCGCGCTGGTTATGACAAGAGATTGCATCGTCCCGGCACCTGTTATTTCGCGAATCCGTATTATTATCATTTGACCGTATCTACGTTCGCTGTATGAATGCTCATTACACACTTATGGCTCATACGACCTGATATCAAGCCAGCGAGCATGAAAGGGAAAGCCGTGAGAATTAGAAATCAAATCAATCTTAGCAGCTATGGAAAAGTTTGGTCTCTTGGCAGGTCTAGTGATTAGATTCGTGCATGGACAAACATTTGTGTGTTTATAAAACTATCTGTAATCTGATTACACCACACAGTATTTATATATGTATGTTTATTAGCTTTCCGTTCAACATAACAGGGAAATTTATTTTCCTAATTTTGAATCAGATCGTTTAAGGAATTGTCCTTATTATTATTAGGAAGAGGAACAAAGTTAAAATGTAAGACTAACGTAATTGGCATTGATAACGCTGTTACAGATGAAACGGAGAAAGAAGATCTTAGAAGGAATTTGTTTTATGTGAACGATTCTGTGTCCAACAGTTTAGTAGACGTACATCAAAGCTAGGACCGTGAATAGGATAGAACAGTAATCTATCAAGTGACATCAGGTGTATGCAGAGTGAATTACAACGTGGAGTGGTCAAAATTAACAGCATGCGAATGTATTGAGGGCCTCATTTGAGTGATTTATTTGCAGTTAATTGGACTGTTGGATGATTGGACTGTGTTCCATTTAGTTAATGTACGGCCATGTACCATTCATACCTATACGTACCATATATCTTGTCATGATGCCCTGCTTTGGAAAAATATATCTTCCGATCAAATTCAAGAATTATTTTTGAATTATAACATCAAGTGCTTTGAAAGACGTTCGAGATAAATGGACTATAGCAGAACAAAGTCAGATTTTACTGTACAAAGCTAGTAATGTCAGTAAAAGATAATTAATAAAGAAATGGACTTGTTATAAGGATCCAATATCGGATAATTTCCATTTATCCATGTTTGCATGTAATGGTGCAAATTGCATACGAATATTATATGCTAATGGGGGAGAGCCGTAAATTCATTACGACACACAAACGTTGACGTCGAAAAGTGTGATTTAAACCATAAATTATTAAATGGTAATTCCATCTCATTTCCATGGTAATACGTGTTAAGTGCGATCCTGAAAATGACGTCATCTGCATATAATTTCATATTTTACCGCTAGTTTAACAAATAAAAGTACTTACAAACTAAAACAAATGGTTTTTTTTGGCGATATATGCAGATATCGTTTTCTATTATGATCCTGGACTTAAGATTATCTGAAACCTTTTTGTTTAGAATAATTTCAAATATTATGAGGAATTGTTTAGGTCTATTCTTGTTTTTTATAAGCTTACATTTATTATTATTGGAGTTTTTTACGGCAAAACTTTCAACAAATGAAATAAATTATATACAATAATTTACATGACTATTCCAAATGACGCTTTTTTGGGATACACTAAGGCACCTTTTTAGTCCGCTGTGTTTCATACTATCTGTAGATATGAATATGTCGTCGAGGGTACGAAGGCTTAATATTTCAATAGCCCTAAATGGTTATATCCTTGCTTGCATCTCCAATAAGCTTGAAAGTCGCGGCACAAACCACACAAAGCTCAATCGAGTGCGTGAAATCGACCGGTAGCCGCTATGCCAGATTACGATTTAACCGGCCCTTTTGATACCGTGAGCACGACCGTCACTTTTTAAACTATTTTCTGATCCTTGTTTATTTTGTTTTAATAAAAGTATCTTGATTATTCCTTTCGAGCGTGGCGTTGTAATGTTGTAATATAATAATTATAAACGATTCCTTCAACGTATTATAGTTATTTGAAAAACAATTTGATTCGGCGTAAGGACTTCTAATTCGAGACAGTGAAAAAACATTTTTAACTATAAATAAATTTTAAATCAATATAGCTAAAGTAATGCCCACATAGAAGCAGACGTCCAAACATTGCAGTGTCCTAGTATCCTAGATGTTGTAAGGTAATTTGTTGCAGTACAATAATAAGCAATGTATTATATTCTATTAGAATTACGTTTGTCGTTTCAGTTCTGAAGCGACTATCTGCAGAAAATACAGATAGAGAATTTTGACTATCACCATATTAAATTTCATCAAAACCGCTTTAGCTGTTATAAAATACCGACAAATAAATATTTAAGTTAATACTTATAGCCTTATGGAAGATGATTTATTTCATATTATTATGTAGCCTCCTTTCACAAACTTTATGATTTATAAAATCATTCAACTACCAACGATAACATGGAAAGAGGTTAGAATTGCGATTGCAAAGACTAGCGCCATCTATCGGGATGCGCTCCACACCAACTTCTCTTTAGAAATATGGAGATAATTATTTGTTAATTATTGTTATTTTATTAAATGCTCACATATTGTTAGCCACCTCCTTTAAGTCACAATGTATAAGATACATAACGAATGAGAAAAAGTGGTGATTAGTATGTAAATCATATTCTATCATTTATGGCACGGCAAACGTGTGCAAACATCTATTGTACGGGAGATTTAACACTTACCAACCCGACTGTACACTATTCTAAGTACATAATGACGTATTGAATGTTGTGAGAAGAAAGTATATTCGGAGAGACAATTGTTTTTTTAATATGCACATTTCGTTTGCATTGAAAATATCTTAACATTTAAATAAAATCGTTCCCGGCTGAGTATCTGTTATTCTCCACTTCGATCCTGTTTACAAATTGCGAGTAAGGTACTTACAATGCCCTTTCAGATACAAAATGACCTATTGTCATCTTACCTGCTTACATAAAATCCTGCACAACTTCAACCGCCTGGTTAGCGGAATAAATACTTTGTTAAAACACGTGCCTTACTCATCGGTTGTAAAATATAACCAAATAATCTGAATATAAATGGACTGTCCTGTAAAAATGTGTCCACATTTTTTATAAAATATGACATAATAGGTAATTTAATACACTTTTCAAACATGACCAACTTAGATTTTAATTAGCTTTTTAAGTGAATGATTTTTTTTCAATAAACTTCTTCAGAATGACCGTATAGGTACAAGATTGGTATTATATTATAATTTATGTTAAAATAGTTTCGTATCATACCGAGCAGATTAGATTAAAACTATTCAATACTAAGTAGATAACAAAGATAGTTGATTTAGGAATTTCATGATGTAAAAAGATTTTTGCTTTGAATAAGTAATATTACCATTTTCATATTATACGCATCTACTATTGGGAACTGTCTTGCTATAACCAAGTAAAACGTGGTTGACTGCTCTATAACCCACTTTCCTTTCTGTTAACTCATGCGATCACAAAGCATGTTTGAACTTGTTCACGGTTCAATATCGATACAACCTCATTAATTCATTATTGTCCTGTTGTAAACTGATCCTTTAAAATATTTGATGTTTTTAGCCTTGTTTAAGGACTACTTTGTAAAAGTATTGTTAATTTTTTGTCAAGTTTAATATTAAATTCGAAACAAAGTATAGGTACGTAGTAGCCGGACCTTTGGATAATGGTTTGTTATGTTGTAATAAATTTTGTTTGATTTTGTTTTCACGTACTGATCTAATTGTTTTATATAAGCGATTTTGTTTTTCAATAAATGTTTTTCATATGTGTGTGTGAATGTGTGATTAGTTATACTGGATTTTTGTAGCGTCCGCGTCACCTGAAAACCATTCATAGTACTGAAATATCGAATCATTGAAACTCTACGTCAACCGTTCAGACGTAATATGTCATACTCGTAAAACAGGAAGTTATTAGGGAAAATACATGTTCCGCATTTTCAAAATTATATTACATATTTTTCACTCGGTTCACTCCTTTGAATACGCTCGCCACAAATTTTCTTTCCTGCATACCATATTGTTATCGGGGATGCATTAATTTATTATTACGTAACGCTTGGTTTGACTACAATAAAATGTTAAAATAAAAATAAATGCATTTGCGGGTTATCACATTTCCATTGTTAAAACAAAAACATAAAAAAAAAACAATATTTCCTAACGTGGCTCGTTTTATTCGAGTATTTCACGTTCAAACGCTAGTTATCAATTTTATTGCCCGTATTGAGTCAGTTGAAACAAAGCTTTCCACTCGGCCCTAAGCGTCAATAAACCCAAAAACACCTTCGGTTGCACAAACCCGGCTCATGGCAAAACCGCGGCGATAAAATCGTTTTATACACGGCAACGTACTAAACCATTACCAAATTACTACGAATAAAACACACACGGGTATTCCTGTCACGGGTATCGGACGGCCGACGCTAAACTCGCATTAAACCAGCTTTAAATGTGTCTGAACAAAGAGCAGTTAAAACATCGCGAACCTCGCTCACGAAACGTATAGTAGGGCTACAGTGGCAAGCTCGTAACCGAGTGAACGCACTCCGTTTAACAACCCCGTGGACGCGAGCCCTCCATTCTTACGTCACCTCACCCCATATCGTATAAGCCACCCCATTGGCCAGTTCGGTTTGCCGCGCTTTCTCGCTGCCGAAATCAAAACGACCACCAATATCACCGTCCCTCTCTCGAAGGGTTACCAACCCCACAACAGACTGAGAAAGCGCAACTTCACCAATCGCTATTGTCACAGTGATGTAACCAGTTTCGAACGAGTCGACGGATAGACGGATGTGTGCGAGGGAAAGGGAGATGAGATACGGTGTCGCCGTTGATTGTAGTGGTAGAGTGCGAAGGGAACGTGCTACCGTGCGTTCAACTATTTATAATAAAATAGGCTACGCTAGTGTGAGCGTGTGCTCACTTTATGCACCGCACCCACACATGCTGAGGCGCGTCGAGCGAGCAATGATGTGCACGAAGTATTATCCCTTATTACACGATCCGCTTCCGCGCCGGCCGCACGTACAATAGTCGTCAGCCGACCTCTTTTGTCGAGCGCAGTGCGAAGTGTCAGTTTGTTTACATCGAGAATCCGTGGCGATGCATAGTGCGTTAGTTAGCGCGATTGTGTCATCGACCGCCGCCGGTTATCGCTGAATTGCGAGTGAATTACGGACAATGGTCACGTCGGAGTTTCGCCCGAACTTTACTGTGGACTTGTGAACTTTTGAAGTCTTCGATTCTGTGATCTCGTCAGCGCCAAATTGAACTGTGACGTCGTACGTGTCACAAGACTCAGTGTGCCATTTTATAGTGTCAAAGTGAACTTTGTTGTAGCCCTACTAGAAATAGAATTCCCAGATTTTTTTTTCACGGACGTCTAAATTTTTGAGTGGCGAATGTTTCAAAGTGTTTACCAATTCACGAAAGGCTCAAAGAAATTGGGGCGGATCGTCAAATAAAAATTTCAAATTTGAACATCAAAAAATAAAAAGTTCAAAACAGAGTTAAAGTTGAAGTTGATAAAGAAATAAAAAAAGCTGAGAGGGAGGACACCCAAACGCGCACACGATATTTATGCATACAAAACAAACCGCGATCTGTCCACGCTTCTTCCGTAGAAAAAGGCGTTGAGGGACAAAGATGGCTATAGCGTTCAACTTGCCGAGCGAGAGAGAGGCGAACGAAGAGAACTTTTCACGATTGAACCGGCTCCTAGCCGAGCTGTACGAGGTTCTATGCCACATCTTGGTATCACGACAACCTGGGCAAGAGGTCCAGGAGAATCGGCGAGGTGAGTGCCCTCGTGAGCCTAACATACCACCTTACCAGTTAAGATGCAATTCGACCTACATCGTGAATTTGGTGATGGTTGTCGCGATAATAAAAGTCTCCCTCGCGTCGTCTCTCTTCAATACCATCAGATAAAAAGAAGATTGTTCTAGATAAGTATTGTTAACGGTGATACTGCTAAGCAGATCTGGACTGTTGTTACGTATTTTTAAGTCCATTCCGTGCATTGTAATTTTTTTACGCGAGATGTTGTGTCAAACTGCACTTAAATTGCTAATGGTGGTTCGAACCAATTTAAAATCAGATTATTTGTTTCATAAATAAGCTACCCAATGAATAATTTGATTTCAATTTGGTACATTAACTCTAACACATTTATCTGCTTTTCTATAAATTTTGCTTTACGATTCTGAATTTGAGTGAAGTTCGACAAAACGCCTCGTAAAACGATTTCTGTTTTATAATATTAGTTTACTACAAACTACTGTGCATTTATTTGAATCGATTCTCAATTGTTTTAAAACTGTCTCTCATTTAATATATCTTGGTACAAATTAATTTTTATTTAAAAGGTGAGTCATTTGTAACAGTGATTCCAGCCGTTGCATATTATAATTGTTATTAAATAATTTCTCTATTACATCAGACCAGAGGGAAACATCATAAAATGGACAATTAAATATAACTTAATCCTGTTGCATGTTCTAATGCGTAGTAAAAACTGCTATCTGCTACAATCCTCTTGATGTTAATATAAGTCTCATATATCACCGTACAGCGCTGTTAAGTTTTATATTTTTTTTCAAATTCCATTTGATCTCTTTTGTTATATCAAATTTAAGTAGCATAATTAAGTTTAGCTAGTTTTAATTTATTTCATCATTTTATTTATATATTGCGTCGATTAACATTTTTTTCTATAACGGAACATTCATATGGATCTCAAATTTTATTTTGTTCCAAATAATCTCGATAGTCATGTATTATGGTTAAGTGCTTCTCGATTTGAATAAACACCAAATATTAGTTAAATATTCGTAACGGAATGTTAAAAATCCAAATCATCTTTTTAAGGACACTCCTATTTTTGATTTTTTTTTCGGATTGTCGTGAAATTTTAATTTTAGCGCTACCTGTAAATATTAATTAAATGGATAATTATATTTTTTGTTACACTGTAGATTTTTTCATCCAGCAATATCTTGTTTTGGATAATATGTAAAATTATCGAATACGGTAATCCGTAATTTGTATAAACATATATCTTATGCTGAAGTAGATATCGATTCTGTCTTATTGGTTCGATGATTGTAAATATTGCATTTACACTTTTGTGATTTTTCGTGTAAGCATTCTTAATTTTATAATAATTATTATTTAATACGTCTACGGTAAATATTATATAGTTAAGTGCCACATGTAACCATCTATATAAATAAAGTTAGCCTGGATTGTGTTTACAATTTATAATATGTCCAATTCGTGGGATATTATGGAATAAATTTATTATTTTATAAAAATCTTCAAAATCTTTTTATTCATCACCATGAATGGTAGTATACCCTAGTTTTCCTATAATAATAGTAACTCTTTTCGTACAATAAAAGAATTATAAGAGATAAATTATTTCAACGATAATGTGGACAAGGAATTTAATTATGTCTAAGACGAATAAATTTAAAGTCTTAAATGGTTGACCAATCAACATGATAAAAGTTAGGTAGGTACCAAATTATTACACTCACAACTAGATAACTGAGATCAAGAAGCGCTTTCGGATTTCATTTCAGTGCAATAACACGAACTCGTCGCAAAATCATCTTCAAATGGTGCAAATATTGAAAATTGCATTGAATTTCACATACAAAAAAAATGTTCAATTCCACCCTTTACAATATCACATAACTACTGTCAATTCTGCTCACACAAATGATTATTTAGATTTAAAAAAAAAAAATATAAACACATGACACACACAAAATGTCCATATTTTCAGTTTTAATTGAACCAATCAACTCATAACTGACACAGCGTTATTAAAGCAATTATGAACGAAATAAAACGTAAAATATCAACAACAGTCCCTATTATAATTTTGTTTTTGATATGTGATAAAACAGACAATGAAATTAGAAGGCCAGAAACAATAATGTTAATGATAATAATGAACAGCAGACATTTTTTAGAAGCACATTACAAAACATTAGAAATAAACACAAGCAAAATAATAGACAGTAATTATATAAAACGTTTGCGCTCTGGGACAATAATGTACGCTGCACGCTGCAGTAACCGCGCCGCTAACTCATAAACAGTGTCAAGCAACGCTCGTCAATCAAGCCAAAAATAGTTCGTGTTTACATCGAGCGTCCAGCCTTATGGACCTGTTGTAACATGTTCGTTTGAACAATGAAGGAAAAAGTGATAGCCCGAGGATCAGGTAAACAATGTTTTACTGAGAGTTGATAATACTATTTAGCTTCAGTGTATGCGAGGCTTACAGAACGTAAATTCGTTGTATATTTTTTAAGAGAGCCACACTAAACATGATTGAAGGTTGAACGAATGTTTCAGTGTAATGCAGAAAATAGAAAGATGTATTTCGTTAGTAGCAAATTAATCTTTTAGAAATTATTAATTCCAGTCCTTTCAAAGCAATACCGTGACAAAAACTTGAAATTGAGAAGTTTTAGAATTACATAAAGGGTAATTCAGGTAGGCTAACGTGCAAGATTCAATAACTATAGACCCTATAGACTGGAACAAAATACGTGAACTAGTTCAAACTTGAAACAAGATACTTAAACTTGCTCCGAATCGTGGCAACAGTCACGAACCAAAGTAAGTTTATGAGTTAGAAGATACCGCGGATCAGAAAGAATCAAATTGCATAAATAGCGGAGAACTGGGAAACAATTGGGGTATAATAAATCATAAGAAAATAAACGTTACGTGTAAAACCATTAGTACTTATTTACATGATAAGTAATAAACATTTATTAATAAAGATTCAATAGGTGAACAAGATTTATATGATACGTACAAACGTGTAGTATATTTAATTCCACCGATTCTACTTAATGAGGCTAAACATCGTAATGTGGGATGATTGAAATTTGTTACCGCCTTAATCCTCAAACTTGTGGCGATACTTAGCATTGGCAATGGACTCGAAACGGTACGGCATTCGAAAGGAAAATCGATCGCAATCGAACATATAGCGCGCGAAGAAATCGAAAACCACTATTGTGGAGTTAATTCTGCATCTATTTCAGTGTATCTGAAATTAGATATTGATTGCGTTTAATACATTTCGTCCTACGCAAACCCCGTGAAGGTTGGAAATAGAGAATCATTTATTAATTCAAGCTCGAATTAATTACAATTTTAAATAAATGATTCGGATTACATTTGAACTGAAAATTAAAGGGTATTATAATCATCAAAACTGAATATACATGTTAAGAAAGATATAATTACAAATGTAATGAGTGAAACAGATAACATTGCTTGAACTTTGATGGAGTTAAACAATCTTATAGGGATTTAATTCTTATTAGAGATTAAAGATTGCACAATCAATGAGACAGTTTTAATTTCCTTTTATTACAGAATGCATTTACTTATAAGAAATTTCGATAAATCCAATGCTCATTCGAACTTCACTTCACGACAATTTTTTTGTACAGAATCAGAAAGCAAAGTTCTTTATTGTCTTGTGTGGTCCTGTCGATTGTTGGAAACACAACTGGAGACCAATCAGTTTTTGCGGTCACAAGAACTATTGTCGTACAATTACAAACTCTATTTCTTTTCGTATAAGACACTATAGATATACTGTCAACGGCTTCCTATTATAAAAGTAAGTCACGCTTTGAAGTACTAAGTTCGATTACAATCGACGCAGTGAGAGACGCTTGAACGATTTCAAAGATCACAATACTTTTTGTCGAGTTCTTCTTCGGAGTGTTTTCGTTTGTCATCGTCTGAAGTTTATTTTGACATGAAGTTACCAGCCCTAACTTTAGCTTACTAGTACTAATCTACTCGTATCTGAGTAACTAAACGGGTATGTCGCCGCACTGGCTAGGGATACTCACTGTAGAGCAGAGGTTTTGGGTTGATTCCGTTGTACACCAAAAATTTGCTTTAGGAGAACTTTGAATATATATTTATTGTAGGATTTGGAGCGACATTATCTGAGTATGTATAGATAGTTTGTAAGTTGTCTGGTTATCACAGCCGATGATTTAGTAAATTTTATGATCAGTTGAACATGTGAGATGTCCCAATATTATTTTTACTGTAAAAGTTGTTAATGGACCACTGAAGTTGACATTTAAATTTCAAATTGAAATTTGGTAATTCCGTAGTAGATCGGGTTGGTGGAATATGAAATTACACCTACATAGATAAGACGAGATCCTTGTTCAACATTGAAAAAAATCTATTACTTTCCTTATAAAACACATCTAATCTGTAATAATATTGTATTGGTATTAAATAAATTAGATATTTAAAAAGATTGAGTACGCAATGCTCTCTGCCTGTCCTTTACCGTATAATAGTGAATATTCAACAATATGATGATTCGCTGGAATTACAAAATGCATTTCAAATTAAGCTTCTTCTCAAACAGTTACTGTTACCGCTGCTTAAATTTTTTGCCCCGAGCCCATATGTGAGGGGATAATAATGTATTCCACAGGTGTTGTCCGAAGCAGGTGCCCTTTTCCCTTTTTTCTGTCTTTTTTTTCGGTCAGGTCCAGACATGTTCAATAGAGCTTTTGTCCGTGTGTGCTTCTAGCTCCGATTTGGTGTATTTTGATGTTTTTATTGCTTTTTTTTTCGTCCTTTACGTCGATGGTTGAATGGAATAATAATTTATTGCAACGAGCCTTGAATGTTAAGGGGTTTGGTCACGTGTAGATTGAATCTAAAATTCAATCCGGGTTTTGTTTTTGTAATTATCGGATTTTGTTTCGTAATTGTCGGATTTTGTTTATTGTTTTCAAACCACTTTGTTTTGGGGATTTTGTGCTAGTATCATTCATAAACGCGAACAATTTTATTTTATTTTTAAATTCATAGTCATACCTCCTGATTTTATTGCTTTCTTTTGATTTGGTAGCAATTATTTAAATAACATTAAATGTTTATTCGTCAAATTTTTAATGCCTGCATTTAACATAACATTGTTTCACTTTGGAAATGTTTCTCTTAACCCAACGCCAGAAATCCTACGCATATATACCACGGCACGATACGAAATTTTTATTATTAAATAAAAGAATATTTTTTATTGGTATAGTCTATATTGCAATATTTGTAATGTACACTTCAGTTGCATTAACGAACTGCATAAACAGTGAAATTAGGTCAGAGGGTAACGTAACTGCGTAGTGCAACTTCAGGACAACGAGTAAGAAAAGGTTTTATACCTTAGAGTGCACATATTTTCTTTGCTTCTTACTTAGGTACTACACATCTGGTATATTTTGATGCGATGTTTCCCCGGCACTATGTAGGTACTAGTGACACTATTTATTAGCGGCAGTAGGGAGTCACCATCAGGTGGACTGCATGCTCGTCTTCTACTTCCATATTATTATAAAAAAATTAATTCGTGAGTTGTTGTTTCAATGCTATTGAAAATTTTGTGTAATCAGCAAACGTTTGTTCTGTGTTTATTATGCGTAACTAAACTGATTTCGGTTTTTCATTGCGAATAAATAAAATGATCCATTTAAATCCTTAAACATTTGATTAAAACATTAATAACTCCATTTAAAATGTTATTAAAAACAAATTACCCACAAAATGCATAAATGTTAGAGTTTAAACTCTGGTTTTTATAATTATTATTCCATACCAAGCTCTCAACGGGGTAGGTATAGAATATAGATCATTTAATGCCAAAAATATCTTTATTAATAAAAAACTTTACGCGTATCTTCTATTAATTAACTTCAATAGATTATAGACACTTAAGCTCTATTTAACTCTACGTATTGAGACTCTATCTTCTGTCTATAAACTCTACTAGGGTTTCTACTCTACACTCAGCTAATGATCGTATAATAGACGAAGCACTAAATGTCAAGGAGACTCAAGCAGAGCTTCTCCAATTACCCGTGTCAGTATGTCAAGATGATTTTAAACTTGAAACATGTTGTGTTTACAGGCAGAGCAAAATTAAATTAGGTTATCATAATTTATTCATATGAATTCTCTTAGCGTGGATCAAAATAGAGTTTTTCTTAATTAAGTTCGCAATTCGACTGGCACGGTAGTGGTTACAGATAACTGCTAATCCATAGATCGTAGGTTCGATTACCAAGAAACAATAAGAATGAAAGGTAGAGGGCTAAAGATAAAAATGAAGGAATTAAAAGCGAATATCGAAGGGTAGCAAGTTTAAACAGCGATTCATTACAAGTAGCGACATCTGTTGACAAACGGGTAAATTACTAGCGGTCCCGCTAGCGAAGTATAAAAAAACTAGTTTCCCTTTTTATCTAAGGTCAAAGAGCATTTATTGTAAGTTCGTAGCAATAAAGCCTTAATAATCTCACAGTATAGCGGAGTACACATTAAAATGTCAAGGATCAGTTCAGCTTTAGGGCTTTCCAATTACGCCACGAGTATGTCAGTATGTCAATATGTCTACAGCTGTTCAACGTTTAAATCACAATTTACTTACGCGATCTGAATTTTCAGTTACTTGTCTGATATTTCATTACTCATTATATTCATTTTTATTAATTAAATTTGAAATGCGAACAAAATTTTGTGTAGATGCATTAAAATACGTTAAATCATAAAAAAATATTGATTTGAACTCAAAGTTGCATCTGTAATTCACATCACTATGCTATACCTTTCAGCGTCTAAAAACACACTATAACCAAGCAACATTTGCAATATAAACTTAAAACTTAAAAGATAACTTAAAAGATAACTTTATCTTTTATGATAGTTACGGTTCACGTTAATATACCGGATATTAGCCATTTAGACGTTGCAACGTTCACTGAGGATCATCTAAATTAATTAATCTCGACCAATACTGCTCAGATTGAAGTGATTTCAATCAAAGAAGATTACCAGTTACGTACATACATGCATACATATACTGGCTGACCCGGCAAACGTTGCTTTGCTATATAAATTATAATTAACACCCCCGCAACCCCCATACAGCTAAAATCAGTTCTTAGGTGACCTCTACTCGCCGAAAGGAATATTCCTACCAAATTTCAAGTCTCCAGGTCTCCTGGTTCCAGAGATATCGTAATGAGTCAATATATCGCTGTAATATATAATATATTAGATACCTGTACGATCAATAGCAACAAAGACGATAATTATGTAATACAATTTATACTATCTAATAATAAAGATATAACATTGATATTGAACGGTAAACTGAAGTTATATCTCAAAATCATAACAAATCATTTGTCATTTAAAACAGCGTGTCTATTAAATCTCATAGAAGTAATTCGTAAATTTAATATCAATCCAAGTGCAATATTTAACGTTACATAATATTATTTAGTAATTTTCCTCTCGACAGAGATGAGGTCAGTTATGAAAGAATAGGAAAAACATAGAAATGTCTCCTGTTATGCAGTAGATGTTCGTGCCATGTTTAATTTGAGAAAAGCAAATTGACGTGGTCTATCTATACTTCTATATTAATACATAAAATTGGAATGTCTGTAATATTAAAATAACCGCTTTTTACTATGCATGTAAACACGATACATATACCAATATAACATTTTTTACAATTTTTGTCTGTCTGTCTGTCTGTCTATTTGTTCCGGCTAAACTCTGGAATAGCTGGACCGACTTTGACGGAACTTTCACTGGCAGATAGCTGATATGATAAGGATTAACTTAGGCTGCTTTTATTTTAAAATTTTAACAATAACTTTTTTGTTAAATTCAAACGCGGCCGAAGCCGAAATTCACCGCTAGTAATTAATAAATTCGCCACTTGGCATGTCTATACCATATCAGTTCTGTGGTCGCTAACAATTGTGTCTGTAATTATAATTGTTGTAATTCTACACCAGATGTTTGTGTCCACGTGTCGCCAATTATATGAGACAAAGGCTCGGCCATTGTCCTAAGCTATGGTACAAATATAAGACGCGGGAGTATTGTATTTATTAGTGACCCATATTTATATTTTCTTTTCCTTTGTCCTTTCCTTTCATTCAGTGTGTTTCGCGATTTACTTTTAGCTATATGTAAATGGCCTAATATAATGTAATGGACTATGGCCTAAATCTCTTTCACTATGAGAGGAGGCCCGGTCCAGCAGTGGACTAGTCAACAGTCACTACGCGTTTGCTTTCAATGGACATTTATCCAATATCTAAAAGGATTGCAGAAATGGGCCCATCAGTGGGATAGTTCAGTTATTAATAGATGGTTATGAGAATATTAGTTTGTTAGTTAGAACATGACTAACATCAGTCTAGTATTAATATAGCCTATTCAATTTAGTATTTATGATTAGTTAGTAACCTTGTTAGTCGATATAGTCTCATGCGAAATTGGAACGAAGGTGGTACTGCTCTTTCTATCTTTAATCTTTTACAGATCCTAATATTGTTATTATCAATATGTACTTAATAAAGTTTTTAACAACAAACTTAGGTCAAAATAAGAAATTAAAAATTTCACATTCATAAAATGTACACTTTTATTTTAACATTATGTAATATAACATTTTTGAAATGGATAAAATTGATGCAATAAAACGTAACTCAATTATAAATAGTTCACAATAAGATAACATTAACAGTTACATACATTATTAAACGTGGGAATATACACGCATCAGTACTCGAGGAAAATAATGATACACTTTATTAGGCTTCAAAATTACTCCATTATATTCCGCCTTTTGTTTTATTGGCGATTAAGTTAAACATTACATTAGAGTTTCTCGTAACTTGCTTTAAAATTGGAGGCATTATTAAGTTTTAATGCAGACATTAATATGACAAGGAAGAGAAAGTAGGGATCGTGTGAATAATACTATTTCATTTGACATATTTCTAACATTCGTAAAGATAAAAGTTGATTATTGGTGTAATAAAAAGGGGAGAAAATAAAAAAATGCAGTCAAACATATGTGGTGTCATTGCTATGCATTAAATTTCGTACATAACTATTAAAGTAAAATCAATGTAAAATATCTGTGGTTAACAATTAATACTTGTGTTTACTGCTTTGTCGGGTGTACCAGCATGATTACTAATGGTACGTTCAGACTACGACACAAATTCTGACATAAATGTCAGACATTAATGTCTGTGCTATTTACACTT
>DWQT01000518.1:0-21905 GCA_018244895.1 Myscelus amystis hages | reverse complement strand
TCAGGCCGACCACAGATGCGCCTCTACCCCTGAGGACTAAGTTGGAATGCCTCGAAAAGTATGTCTCCCTTACCACAACCTTCAAACCAGAACACAGCAGCGCTTAACACTGCTGTTATAAGGCAGAAATAGATGTGGCAGTGGTGCCGCCGGAGTCAAACCACAGCGGGTTCTACCACCATTAAACTATGGCTAATAAACCTGATGGATGTAGGTGCTGATGGAAACCAAGACTGTCCTATCGCGACCAAATAGGTGAGACAGTCAAAACGGCGAATGGAGTGGTGCAGTGCGCCGGAGTGCAGTAGTTAAAATTCGGCAGATAAAACCCTGAATGCTTTGGATCTTATATAATGTTATAAATGCGATGATGCGATGAAATGTGTGTGTTTCTTTCTCATCAAAATGGTTCAAGGGATTAATGTGATTTTTGGTATAAAGATAGTTAAAGATCTGGAGTGTGACATAGGCTATTTATTTCGAAATATGAAATCTAGATGCTGTAATACCTTTTGTTCAATTAAGCTATATTGATGGTGTTACAGGCGCGATGACTAAATGACGTATGAACAAAGTAAATTGATTCGATTACACAAGCGAAACCGCGGGTAGTTTAATAAAAACTTTAAGTTGACAACCCTACTGTCATCGTCTCTTCTCGCATAACCTGAGAATATGTGATAAGCCTTGATAACTACGAAAGTTATTAATATCTCTCCATTGTTTACAAGGAATAATTTTCTAAGTATGTACTTATGTATATAAAAATTTACATACATTCCACGGTAGTAAAATGTAACCGAGAGTTTATTATGTTTTTAATTGAGCTGTTTCTTGTATGCATTAGAAATAATTAGAAAATTTGCACTTCTTTGTGACACACCAAACTTTTAATTCGCATTACGATAAAAATAAGCATCGCAGGATACATTTTTATAGACATTCGTTATGTATTACAAAATTTTTGAAACGAATTTTATTTATGCATCAATTACACTAAATCATTAATAAGAATGAAATGATACTGATAAGATTCTAAGGAACTAGTTGCTACATGTCACGTAAATTATACCAAGCTTAAAATTTATTTTTTGGATGTTTGCTGTAATTGTATTTTGCTATCCATCATCCACGTATAGATGTTTGAATTATCTTTGCGACTGGTACATTTGATGTTCCCACGGGAGCGCTTTGAATGTAGTGTTAAAATAAAGAGCATTTATTACCAATAATGTTGTCGGGTCCAAAAGACCGAAGATAGATTTATATGAAAAAATATATGAACAGGGTTATGTAACAGAGTAGCCGCTTAAGTGACATATTTCAACTTTCTCCGCCGTCGCACATGTGAAGCTGTTTTACCCCCAGCGAGCAACTGCGAGCGCTAGACACGTATGAATTAGGGGTGGAAAGATAATAAAATTGCCCGATGACAATGATTTAGCTTGTTAAATTATGTGTCCCTTTCAAACAAACTTCGAGTTGGTTAAGGGGGAGGCAAAATAAACCACAATAAAGCGCTGTGTTTGGGTATCAGTTTATAATAAACTTTTGAATATTTTCTTGCAAATTTTACACTATAAGTAACATTTGCTGGCACAGATTAGAAAATTAATAGAAGAACGAGACAAATATAATGCGTATTTATTACAGCTTTATTGCAACTCTAAATCTAATATACTTCAGGAAATATACATTGCTCAATGTTGTATATTATTTTTTTCTTTACTCTTTTTGTGTTTTGTATGTTTTCTCAAAGGGCTTTATCGCTGGCGTTCCTCGTATCGCTGGTCGCTCGCCGCTCCCGATAGGGCACCTAAGTAAGAGCGTTCACATTCTATCTATTAAGAACCGTACACACCTTATGACCTTCCTGGATCTCGTTGCGGCGGATAAGAAATCGAAATCATGTTTCCTACGCGTGCTAGAACTATGACCCGCAATGCACATAATTTTCGGCCAGTTATCTGTAGCTGAAATTAAAAAAGGACACAAATTTAAATTTGGATTTACATAAATAGAACATTTATTATATTTTATTCCCTTGCACCAAAAAATATGAAGATATTTATCTACTTTTTCAAAGTAAAGGAGATTTTTTCTAAAGTCCCACTACATTACATGACAAAGTATATTATTTTTTCTGTCATAAAGTTTATTTTTTATAGCAATAACAGTAATGAATGCTCAATGGCTGGACTTTGAACTGCAAGAGATATAGCTCATTAATGATCATTAATTATTGATAGTAGAGGATGGAACATGATCCATTGTCACATGATATCCATTCAAGTCATTTCGCGTCAATTGACTGAACAACAATGATTCTCATATTGTTCAAGGTAGTGGTTTTTCTTAGAATTGCAGTTTAATTCCTCCATACATACCATACCTATTGGATACATACCTATTGAATGGTTTAAATTCCACTTGAGTCTCCTCTAGTCCAGGGGTTACAGACGTACACTACTGAAGGTCGTGAGTTCGAATTCCGCCTAGAACAAAAATGTGTGTGATGAGCATTTTGATTTGTTATATGTCTGAGTGTAATTAAAATAGTATTGGTTATATAGCATGTATTTATGTTTGTTTATATCTTCTGTGCTTGATGAAGTGTTCACACAGATTGTTATATAATCAACGATGATTCTTATTGGTTGCGCAACAGGTTGAGCGTTGACCTTTGGCACCTGGCGCTGCTACCGGCCAGGTGTGCTGTAATTACATATCGGCGGGCGATCGCGAGGTCCAAGGTTCGATTCGATGTCTCGTTACGTGACAACGAAGTCTCTTATAGATGTTAATCATGTATGATTTTGATCTTTGATTTTGTCTTTTTTTTCATTTTTTACATGTATTTATATAAAGATATTTACTTATTAATTGGTACTAAAATTTTTATATATCTAGGTAATGTTATTACATTGAATGCAAAACATTTGTTTACAATAACCATAGGTTTATAAAGGAAAATAATTGATAACCATAGTTCTTATCAAAATAACCCATGTTTCGTATTGAAATTAATTAAATTATTTTTCCTTAAACGACCAACGCCACATAGGCACAGATAAAAGTTTTTGCACTAATTTATTTCAATAAGCCGTGACCGTTAAATCAGCTCGTGGGTTCGATGCCAGCCCAAACAAACATTTGTGTTATAAAGCACACTTGTTTGTTCAGCGTTAAATGAAAATATCTACAAGAGTATTTTTTAGTATGTACTTTCTTTTGCCCACTGCTTCGCGTGCGTTAAATTCACAGTAAAACAATTCCCCCAATTTTTTTTTACTTATTGCTCTTAGGACATTCTGAATTGCAACGCCTGTGAAGCCGCGCGCAAAAGCTAGTTATACATACATACAAACCTTCCTCTTGAATCACTCTATCTATTTACAAATACCGCATCAAAATCTGTTGCGTTCTTTTAAACATCTACATATACATAGGGACAGGAAGCGAAAGCGACTTTATTTTAGACTATGTAAAAATATATATGTAGTCTATAAGCTCTATACACAGGCATTGTGTAGTTTGGGTGTCCCAACATATTATTATTATTAATGTATTTCCATTCTGTAATATATCATTGTTATCGCTTTACTCGCCGGCGATACAACCAGATCCGTATCAACGGAGCGAGTTTTTATACAACAGCACTCCGATCGAAGGATGCGAGGGTAATTTTTCAAAACCTCCATAGTAATTTCAAAACTGTCACGCGGTCCCTTCGAGATTCTCATTGTCATTACCCGGTACACGTTTCGCTATTATCCACTGTAACACACTGTAATAAGGTCCTTTACAGCGTGCACGCTTTGTATCGCACTCGATATGAAATTTAATAAATAATATGCAATTCGCGCCTTAAACGGTAATATAATCACGTTCCAAAATCAAAATTGGAATTTGTAGATAATAAAAACTCGTACGGTTAGTACTTTTCGCTCAAGGAAGAATCATTATAGGGAGGTTCCATGAAATAATTATTCTGTTAACGAATGTACTTTATATGTACGTGATCTCATGCTGTGAAATGCTTCCGATGTTTCTGGTCTTCATTCGACCCTTTTTATTGGTCCACAGCTACACCGGGTCTCCTCTCATAGTGAGAGGGTTTGAATCCATAGCCTACCCTGGCCAAATGCGGATTGGTAGACTTTACCCAGCCCAGAAAATACTGGGCACTATGCAAATAATCATTCGTTTTAAATCTTAAGATTCTTATTGACTATCTCTATTCAAAACAGTTCTATATATCAGAAATGCAGACAGAAGACTTGAGCAGACTTATTTAAGCATAGGTAATTCATTAATATCTATGCTAATATAACTAAGCATTAAGTTCCTCTTTTTTCACTTATATTTTGCAAGTTACAAAGTATAAATAAAACAGCGCCAGGGATTCGAACCCCAAGGTTCCGATCTGAGTTCTAAACCGCTAAGCCATCGCTCGGAGGAGCCAGGCGAGTGTAAACGGGGCTACCGACCCCATACATAGACCTTGTTGATATAAATCAGTGAGATTGCGAGCAATTAAATGTTAACTGGAGTCGGTACGATCGCGAACCGAGTCAGGGACGGGGCGACGTGCATTCGTATGTACAGTCGTTGAGAAAAGCGTTTATTGTCGTGTTGACTGTAGTCTGACTTTATTATGAAAACTAAGTGCCGCTAAATATTTTAAATTACAAGTATAGGATTATCTCTCTTATTTGTACTCCGTAAAAGGCAAAATATGGATTGAACTAATAATTTTGTAACATCTTTAAATGTACCCATATTTGTGCAAATAAACGTCTTTGTCTTGTCTTGTCTTGTCTTGAAACCCAAAAACACGCGAAATGCAAGTTTACTGAGAAATATGTAATTTACTTAGCAAATATAATGTTTTTTCCACGAATAATATTTCAACAATTATTACCTAGATATATTTTCATCCATTATGATAACGATACATTGGCGTATCGTCTTGCATTTGAAGATTAGAATACGATAAATGCATTCAGCCATTTACGTACAGGAATATTGAAATATAACAATAAAGATTTTTTTTTCTTTGTTTCACCCTTTCCACTGCTGGACCGGGTCTCCTCTCATAGTGAGAGGGATATAGGCCATGAAGAATATAGGAAGAATATATGTAGATAGCTATTGTCACATATTGAAATAAAATTAACAGCCTGATCCATTGTCGTGTGACAGTTTACAGTACCACCAATTGCCAAGAAAATTCGCCCTAGATTTTTGGGCCGCCAATAGATTGGGCAATTCTTATGAAAACAAGTATTGCACCCAGTAAAACACACAGAATTAGGCTCATGGAAAGCTTTTCATCAGGCATAGTGACCAATCACTCGTCTGGCGTATAATACAGTGACTAATAGTACTGCGAGTTCTATTATCACTTTGCAGTCGAAATCGCAAGGCATTGGTCACCAAGGTAGATTGTGAATTTTTTTTCTCTTATATAATGAACTAAATAGCTTTTTCCCGCTGCTTCGCGCGCTTCACATTAGCAATGTCACAAATAACAGTATTTTCCTACTATATAATGGGTGCTATTATACATACAAACCTTCCTCTCGAGTCACTCTATCCACTAAAAAAAACCGCATCAAAATCCGTTGCGTAGTTTGAAAGATCTACACATACATAGGGACAGGAAAAAATGCGACTTTATTTTATACTATGTAAAGAAGATAATACTATAATTAAACTAACTTAACACACGGCCATCTGTTTCAAAATAAAACAACAAATACGTACATATATGGGAGAGCTGATATATTATATATTATATAATATTTGTATAGATTTATGTTACGTCCAGACAATAAACAAATTTCTCATCACAGAAATGCTTGCCCCGTGAGAGAATCGAACGCAAAAACAACGGCTTAGCACTCACAATCTTAAACTAGATCAAGACAGACAAGCCAGTCAAAATGTATGAACAAAATAAATGTCCTTTTCTTTCAAAAAAATCGAAAACATCTAGATTTTGGTTTCAAATTTATTATTCAACGCATTTCATAAAGCAAAAATTGTAATTTCACGTAATTGATCGCAAAGCAGTCATCTGTTATGATAGTGGAACTAATACCTTTAATCATAGTTTCTAAATTGTTATCAATATCGCTGTACTGATAAAATAAAAATGTCGGCCACGCCTCAGGCGTCGTTGCCTCAAGGTTCCGTACAACTTTCAAACTCTCCTAGCGACAGGGAAAAACGTAATGCAAAGCCTTCCTGGTAGAGTCCTGGAGAGAACGGCGATTGAATATCCAAATGGACAAACAAAACGTCTTGATGGGAAGGATAGAAGACTGGGCGACAAATTGACAGGATAAGGAGAAGTGAAGAAGGAAAGAACTTAAGCAGTACGATTAAATTATGATCGTATAATCATAAGATAGATCCAATCACCTTTACTAACTCTTATTTTCTACATTGTTATAGCCTAAAGCCATTGAAAATGTATCTACTAGATATGAAAATAGCCAAAAAAGTGTTTGTTACTTTCTTTCTTTCAAAATAATACATACATTTTAAATGAATGATTTTTAAAAGAAAACGCAAAAGTATCAGGAATCATTGAAAATCTCTGCCCACCCCTATGGAACATGAGCGTGACGTATGTACGTCTGTATAGATACGAACTCGTACAGACAGACGCTCTGAAAGCGTTTGACATTACAATAATTTTATTGTAATTAATAACACTCGGTAAATCATGAGGTACTTCAAGTATTATCTACCGGCCCCCAAAAATGTTTCGCTATCAATACAATAACAACATAATGCAACAGATAATGCATGTGTATTATATAATTTTATCGTCTCTATGCAATGCTGATACCATAACTCTTTTGCCTTATCTGCAAGGTTTAGTTTCGCGTGAATTTTGTTGCAAAACTGATATCTTTTTAGCTAGTATTTAGACCGCGTGAACGTTTGCCGAGCAACTATCGGTCTATTCTGTTTGGACATACAGTATTGAATCGCGTGAATGGGGAAACCATTTATTTATATGCACGTTTAACGTTAAAAAATATAAAAGTGTTACTAGAAGTCTGCTAGGGGTGTTAAATAGTAAAAGGAACCTTTTGAAACGAGACAAAGAGGGATGTTCTAAAACTTTAAATGGGACAAAACGGCCATTTTGAGATACATGTGTGTTTAGGTTATGATTTAGTCTATTTAATAGGCGAAAACAAAATATATTAAAAACTCTTGCCTTTTTAACTTTTTTAATGCATGTAAAATATTAATAAGGTAAATGATGATATAGTGAACATTTTCGTTTTTATTACAAACCTAACATTATCTTCCGATCGTAATTACATGCATTAATTAATTATTGATTAATTCCTTTTATTCGTCATTATTATTTTCATAGTATCTTGTACATTGTCAGTGACCTCAATAATTTTTACTTGTAAACGTCAAAGAAACATGACACTCATATCTGTCATAAAGGAAAAAATGAAAGGTTATGAAACGAACAAAATTTAAAGTGAAACACCGTATGCAAGGTAAGCGATCTGAAAAACGCTCCCGCGCCTCTTGTAACTTACACCACAGGATCAAAGGGTGTCTTTTTATGAACATTGAATAGCAAAGTACTCGCAATGTGGCATGTCAGTCTTTATTCTATGCATTCACCAATAGCTCGCGTCAACTGGGAATTATAATCTATGTATGTAGGTACTAATTCAGATTCAAATTCAAATCATATACAATTTTATCCATCACAAGTACCAACACACCGACGAAAGTTACACATTATTATACAAAACTTATAGTTACCAAGGCTCCTTAACGAAAAGAAATAACGGAAAGAACTGAAAAATATTTAGAAAAGCATAAATATAATAAACGTTTGTTTGTAACGTGTTCCTCGTCGAAATGGAGCATTGATGTGATTTTCAGTATGAACATAGTTGGAGGACTACAGAATGTTATAAGCTACTAATTTCCGACAAAAAGTTTCACAATAAGGTTTGTAGAGAAAGAAAAACAAGGAGAAATCCCTTGGAATATTCGATAAAACCGTTGATTATTTTTATGAAATCAAGATTAAAAGTCATCTATGGTCGTTGCAAATACCCAAAATGATTCATTGGTAGCAACGACATAATGACTAAATAGACTTATTATTAGAAATACGGTTAAGTTTTTTAAAAGCTATCTGTAATGAACTATAATTCTAAATATAAACGAGGAAAGTCCGCCCGTAACGTTTATTTAATAACGGGGTAATTTATAAACTGAGCGTAATTTCAAATTGTTAAATACTATTTATGTATGGGCTATTTCAAACAGCATTATCCCGGTTATAATTCTAAGTAAAACTTCCAGCAAACTTTACCTCGATATAAGAGAGAATAATTTACCTCTATGCACTAAGAGAATCTGATTCGTATTGGGGAACTCGATTGACGAATCAACATAATGAATGAATACAAGAAGTAAATGCATATTAAATAAATACATAAATAAATAAATAAATATTTAATTTTGTACTGACCTTTGAATCCAGCGGTGGACCATCATTGCGCACCCGGAGGGTGTAGGTACGATTCTCCCCCGGGCCAAATATTTATGAAATATAAGTTGAGCTGATTGCTCAATTTGGAATCAGATGCGTGTGGGAATTGTCTCAACTATTACTATCATACACAGAAATGTGGACACCAATGCTCAGCTGTGAGATGCAAAAAGGTATAGTTTTAGGTCGACACAGAAATATATTTACGTAAATAACTTTACTATATCAGCTTGAATATAGTTGTAATTTTATGGCTATAGGCGTATGTAGATTGGTAAATGCAAAATTAAATGAAAAATTAATAAAAAATGGGTCAGTACATTAATAATAGTTGTTCCTCACCTTATATATTTTTTATCCTTTTAATATACATAGGTCACCTCAATAGACAATAGAAACACGTCAAGTGAATAAGAAAAGAGATGTTCGGTAGTCAATCTCTACTGCCTACACCAATACGGACCTGTCGTGAGGGTATAATAATGAATATACAGAATTTACTTCAGAAGCAAAACCCAAGGCAATAATAATTCTTATTGGGATAATTCCAGACGGCTATCTGATTCCAAATTGGGCAACGAAATACCTGTGTTATGTTAACCAGACAGCCGGTAGACGATATAGTATAGATGTATTTAATGTTCACGTTTCTACGAATGTGTTAGGGCTACAATTGTCGAAATACATACAAGCGTTAGCTAGAATAAGCACAGTGTCGTGTACCGGCGTAACTCGAGATCCGTTGTTGCTAATCCGAGCCAATCGGCCACTGGGCCCGTATTGTCTACGAATTGTTTGATAACTTCCAACACGCGCGCATCCAGCCCGCTCGCGCTTATTTCCACCCCCGTAGAGCTCAAATTCGCACGCCGCGAGCGAAAGAATTCGCAAAATGCATTAGTAGAAACTGGCAAGTTAGAAAATATAAGCAAAACCGCGTAATTGTTAACAGTTCTAAGAAATTGTGGTGGAGATTTTTTGCACACAAATGCTCACTTACGTTTACTTAACGCATTTCACTTGACCTATTTTATTGGGAAATTTTTATATGCGTATAAAAATCTACTTATAAAATTGGAGAAGAGCATAGGGAAGCGGCTAGCACGTAACAAATTACACGTGGTAGGATTTGAACACAGAACCCCGGAATTGAAAACTGAAATTCAAACCACTGGGTTATATACGCTTCTGTGACTATTATGAGACTATTCGTATTAGCTATGTATTGAGCATGTGCTTCTCATTATAAAATTATCGATATAAGTATATATTTAGATATTTACATATCGTAATTTATCGACTAACCGATTCGACAGCCATGTGTGAAATGGTCCTAAGATATTATTATTTATTATATTTTCAATAACTAACTAACGTGACTAACTTAGATTTTTGTACACTCACCCTCATTACACGAGCGGGCAAGGGGTTCCCGAAATAATTAAAGTGCTAACAAAGCCTGCACGTTTAAGCAAACCCTAAAAGTTTTGGCATTTGTCATTAAACAAGTTTGAAAAAGTTTCTTCGGCGGAGTTGGCCAAAAAGAGAGCCCATACAGAGGAACAATGGGGTTTTATTAGAAATCCTTGACAATACATTTCCTTTTGTTATATAAAAATTGTTTGGAACAAAAACAGTGTTGAATGAACTTTACTAGGCTTCTAGACAAGTTGTTCGCGACCAACGTAACCCGACTCAGTTTCTTAAGGCCCTTTTAAATGAAAATCCGAGTTTAGAAGTTACCTAACTGGAGTATCAGACTACCTACCTATAATGTTATGTCTAGTATGGATATGGGTAATCAGGATGTAATTGTTGGTCCATTTTTAAGTAGCTAAGAGCTTTTAAATTTAGAACAATCTGGCAATATCTACCAACTAAACGGTTTGTGTCTATGTCAAATAATTTTAATTAATCAAAAACTACTAATGTAATTTAGTATGACAGAAAAAATTGCGATTGGACGTCCAAGTCAGATATAAAAAAAAAACTACACAACCTATGTACTAGCAGCAAACACTGGTCATCGCATGACAATTATTATAAAAAAAAACTGATACAAAAATCGGGTCACACAGATAACAAAGCTTCTTGTGCAGACGTTGTTTGTGATCGGTTTGAATTATTGTGCATTCGTCCCATTTTTCTGCCATTACCGCTATCACTATTGTGCTGGCGCGATAAACTGAATGATCAAGCTATTAAAGGACACGCCGGCTAGAGCTTCAGTTGGTGCTCACGTTAAATTCGAATTAAGAATAATATAATTGCGTAACAGCAAACTTGCTTCGAATTACGAAATTCGAATCAAGAATACGCAAGTGAATATTTGTTGCTTCGAATTGTAAAATTTGAATTAAGAATGCGTATGCTCGTATAATGCGCTACGAATTACGAAATTGGAATTAAAAATCAATTGTAATAATTCCTTCCATTATGACTCCCTTTATCTATATCAATTTCGAACCTGAATACTCGTAGTCTATCTGTGACCTCTAAATGCACTTTTATGTCCATATCGTTAGTTTTACATTACCAAGGCCCCAGCAACATTTTTCAAATTTTTTGCACATCTGTCTACATTTTTGTTAGTGTCAATTTTTGGTATGCCTTGAAGATTTACGATTAAATTCTCCCTTGTTAATATAAAGTTTATAAACAGTAGCGTTTATCGAGCTACTCTGAATGTTGAAGTTATGTTAAAAACGAGCTATACCAAAAAATTATTATCTCAAAAACGGATTATTTGTTTATGAATAGTAAATAAATTAATTGTCCATGCGCGTACAAGGATACAAGCACATTTGCTTATGAATTTCAAACAATGTTCTTCATCAACCAAAATAATTTCCACCGCGACTAAAATTATTTTCTCCTCTGCAGCTCACCACGGACACATGACTCCCTAAGCACGCGCGTGAATCATACAAAATGGTGGACACACAGCACTTCTGTTTGCGCTGGAACAACTACCAGAGCAGCATCACGAGCGCGTTCGAGAACCTTCGCGACGATGAGGACTTCGTCGACGTCACCCTCGCCTGCGACGGGAAAAGTCTCAAGGCCCACAGAGTGGTCTTGTCGGCCTGTAGCCCCTACTTCCGCGAGCTACTAAAAGTGAGTACCTCTTTAATCTGCGTTCAAACTGATCATACATCAAATAGTATTTCTATAAATGGACACACAATGGACGAGCAAACACACACAAGGCAAATAATAGATGTCGGTACTTACCATATTTTGTTATACATTTCAACAAGTTCGTACTGTCGCTGTTACATTTTGAAATTAGAACATCTCATAATGTTAATGAAATGTTTGTCATATTTAATTTTTTTTATATGTAAGCAATTTTCTTACAAGCCTGTCCAATAAGACATGCTCTTAAAAAAATGCGACTTAGATAAATAGGTATACATAGCATACTTACTGCGTTTAACATTCTCACACCGGTTGCAATAACATGCAAAAATTAAATAATTTACGAAAAAGCTCTTTAGGAAGGGATATAAATAATTGGGAATAAATGCTTTAACTATACACTTTATAATGTCAACAAATATTTGCAAATAAATTTGTATAATTGTGTGATTATAGCTCTATGATTATAACTTATTAACAGCCTATTGTTTGTCCCCTACGTTTCTCCGCCATGCCGCTCCAATGCAGGTTCGAATCAATAGCGAACCCAACTGTCAACAATTTTTAAGCCACCTTCAAGGCCTCCGACAAAGCATAACGATTTTAATCTAACGATGAAAACCAAGACCGATATTAATTAAAACAGAGCTAACTTTTTATCTAAAAAAATCTTATATCTTTTTTCCATTCTATTCTCTACCTTTTCCTTTCTCTCATTATTTATGACGGCTGGCATTTTTCACAATCACATCATAAATAAACAAATAAACTAAAATATTGACAATCTCAGCCATATTATTTAGAAATAGATCCAGTACTAAAATTCTTTGTATTTAGGACAGTACGAGTATAAATAAGCTTACCCAAAAATATAAAAAATATGACAATAAAAGAATTAAAAAAATACGAAAACAAAAGAATTAATGACATATTCGTACAACGGAATTTACTGCACTAATTTTTTTATGCCTCCCAATAGATATTTTAGCGCCATGGATAAACTGTTGATAAATATAGTGTCTGCTTTCGAAATAAAGGATTGATGAATTGTTAATGTCCACAGTCGACGCCATGCAAGCACCCGGTGATCGTGCTGCAGGACGTGGCGTTCACGGACCTGCACGCGCTGGTGGAGTTCATCTACCACGGCGAGGTGAACGTGCACCAGCGCTCGCTCTCCTCCTTCCTCAAGACCGCCGAGGTGCTACGCGTCTCCGGCCTCACGCAGAACGATGACGCCCAGGGGGTAAGCAGACACTGCTGGGTTAATTAAAAAAAAAGAAAAAAATACTTTTTACCAGGCGGTAATCTAGGTTAATTAAAAAAAAAAAGAAAAAAATTACACATTCTACATGGTACCATCAAGTAGAGATGTTATTTTAGGACGCACCAAAAGGATATATTAGCAAAACTAATTAGTGCTTTCAATATAGATTAGCTGAGTCTAGACGTTTAGCTAATTTAGTGCGATAAGGTCCAACGTGAAGGGTACGTTGAGGTGACTTATAGTACAATGTGACTTACGAACTGTCAATGTCAAACGATTAAACAGCACGCTATGTTGTATCTGTGTAAATTAAAAAAATCTATTTCAAATTTCTATTATCCAATTAAATATGTATTGATTTCTGTTTGTCGGTTTTATAAGCTTCATGTCACGATTGCTTGTAACTAAACGGATAGGATTGCTGTATTTTCGGATACATACATCAAGTGGTGTGTGTAATAGGACGATCTGAGTAGACGTTTTTGCCTCAGCCCCTGGTGCAGAGCATCGCGCGCGCCGCCGCCGCGGCGGCGTCCTCGCCGCACACGCCCCCCCACCCAGTGCACGCGCCGCACACGCCCCACACCCCCAACTACAACGAGAAGCTGGAGGAGGCGCTGCTCAACCACCCGCCGCCCATGATGCGCCGCATCCCCCTGCCGCCGCGCCGCATGAGCCGCTCCGCCGACAACTCTCCCGACGTCATCAAGCGCACCCGCCACGACAACAACAACGACCAGCCGCAGATCCACGATTTCTCCACCAAGAACCACGCTCTGAACAACTCGCGCGCCCACGCCGAGCAGGGCAACAACGGCAACGGCATCTCCAACAGCTCCTCCTCCCCGTCGCCGCGCCTCATGGAGGAGGTCAAGAACGAGCCGCTGGACATGATCTGCCCCTCCAACCCGGACATCGACAGGAGCACCGACGACACTCCCCCGCATCCCCACCACAGACCACTTGTGAGTTGGTAAACATCATCCAGCACTATCATAAGGAACGAGCCTCTCAGGTTTCAAACACAACTTCATGAATCAAAAAACAGGACTCCATAATTTTATTAATATATTAAATCGAGGAATCAAATAGGCACGATACTATTTCAACACCACCAATCCCACAAATTCCACTAAACGGAATCTCGTAGGTCTAATCTCAGACTAGATAACACGTCACGGCCAGACGTGAGGCACTTTATCTGGTTCATGTTATTTCTATTTCTTACAATTCATAAGACGACGAAACTATGGTGTGACACGGTCCCATTTCTATACAAACCTTATCTAAATTAAAGGAACAAAGATAACGGTGACAATAAAAAGAATGGCATGGCGACTTTAATATTTATCGAGTATTTAAGTCGTCTATTGCACTAGAACTTGTACCCGGAATACAGCGCCTCGAATGTCACATTATGGCATTACATGCAATTGTTGTCCATCGGGTTCGTATGATGACACTAATCGATCCGCTATGCGCTACTTTAGCGCGCCAAATATTTGAGCACAGATAATTAAATTCGTTCTGATATTATGACACAGAATAAATTTCATTGAAGAATAAAATTTCTGTTAATAAAATCGTACATTAAATGACATTTGTTACACAGATTATAATTATGAATTTTATTGTTAAAAAAGTGATTGTTAACCCAAGCAAAATGAAAAAGTATAGTCTTTAAAAATATGGAAAGCTTTAAAACTTAATTCATGTTAATATACTCGTAGTAGTTTATTGGTTCAGACTTGCGTCTAACTTTAACGGAAAAGTGAGATTCCCGCCTCAATATATTTAATTGGTTTTCGTATCCAACAAAACCTCGGTAAGCATCCTTAACGAGATGTTCTTATAAAAATAGAAATCTCGTTATTACAAAGTTAGATTGGAATACTAACTTTCATAGTTGACGGGCTGGAGTTCGTTTTAATTCATTTATCACGGCCAGAGATGACTCTGTCTTATTTACAGGAAACTTTGCGAACTTGTCTTTACCTTTCCCAATGGAGTTTTATTTTATAGGGATTCATTTACCTACTCCACTTGCAATAACTTTCCAATGTAAATGAAATATTGTTCATTATTATTCAGTAACGGAACGTAATGATTCCTAATATTATAGCATTGAAACAAGAAAATAGTACGAACGACATTGAGAGGCGAAAATGGTTGTCATAGATTAAGTAGTTACGAATGGTTAACTGTAATGCCTATTTGCTCGCGGCTCAGGGAGGCGGCCCGCCGTCCCGCGGCAGCTCCGCCGACGCCGACGACCGCACCCCGCCGCCGCAGCTGCCGCCCTCGCCCTTCATCCAGCCGGCCGACGCCAAGCTCTTCGCGCCCTCTAACACTCACTACAACTTCAACATAGCGGCTCTCACTGATCCTTCTTCGTTGGCCGGTAAATATTTTTTTTTCTTTGGTGTGTTTGTGTTTTGTTTGTTTTGTGTGAAATCGTTAAAGATAGCATCATTATTGTAATGTTCGTAATATTGCTAACAAGATATAATCGGTGAGAGTACTGATTTAAATGAGTTTTTCAACGGCAGTAAATATATGTTATTAAAAAGATAGAGGGCTTTTAGATGTCTCAAAACAAACGAGTCGCCCGGTGCGTTGAATGCATAAGAGCCGTTGTGCTATTTCCAGGTCTGCCCAGCCCGCTGGCGCCCGACGGCATGGCGAGCACCTCTCAAGGTTAGTTACAGCTTGTCTAGCAACAAGTTTATTTTATGCATTACCTACATATATTGAAACAAACGATATTTTAATGCACTGTCTGTCGTATGCCACCATCACCGCTTCCTCTCTGCTCTGTCATTATTAGGTTTATATATCATTATTAGGTTTTATATTTTTACAAAATGTATGAGGCAATTATCACGTGACATATAATATTCTATAATATATGTATTCTAATTATAATATCTCCTCCTAACCTCTGTGTATGTCTTCATTTTGTGCTGTGTTCTGTATTGAATATATTAATGTTAGCTTTTTGTGTTCTGGTTCGATGGACGCGCGTGGGTACAATCTGTTTTCAATCTTCACAACTCGAACTGCTCTGGTAAATGAGATTATGATTGATCATTGAACCAAAACGCAACGTGGCGTGCATGTTTAATGTATTGTAACTATAGTTTAATGTATTCTAAACAAAGAAGATTTTGCAATTTGCTAGCTTGTTTCTAGATGTGCCTTGAAATTACGCTAGGAAACTCCCTCGTCCCGTGTCTCCTCCTTCAGTTCGATTATTATCTTCGCATTTTTATTTTCCTATTTGTTATTTTAATTCTTTTTTCTTTTCATTTGATTTAGTCCAAACCATACAATTGAAACCCATGTCATACATTAAACGTTGCGCAGTTTGATTGGCTGTAAAACAAACGAACGAACAACGAAATTGTCAAAATTTATATCGGTATTAAAAAAAAAAACAAAAACTGAATCCGCGATTTAAATTTAGAACAAATTGAATGCGAGTGTTATTTACATTTGTCGATACGAACCGTCGAGTCCCATGAATCATTCATGTTTCTAAAAACAATATCGCATTACCCTTAATCATATTGTCTTGAGAAATAACGCTGGGGACGTACACGACCGGACAATGGAATTTTAGTAATGGTTACGTGGTGTCAGTTTATTTAAAAAAGAGCGATTTCATTGAAGAATACTAACACTTTTGTTCGAGAAATTCGAGAGCGCGCCCGCCGACCGCGTCCCGAGATTGTTATGAAACCGGCCGGTACGCATCACCTCATCGCTGAGCTTAACTAAGCCGTAGGTCGAATAGGAAACAGTAAAATCAGCATTGCGTTACTAATACCGCTTATATCCGGCGCGTCGGATGGCTATCATCAAACAGTACAGGGGGGTGGCGGTGCTTGGAAGTAAAGAGAGGCTACGATAGTGAGTGCATTAAAAGCGCGTTCGGAAGCATCGACGGGGCTAACTGCTTGTGTTGTGACCAGGTGGCGCCCGCACCCCCCAGGAAGATTACCGATGCGAGCCCTGTAACAAGAGTCTCTCGTCCCTCACCCGGCTCAAACGGCATATCCAAAACGTTCACATGCGGCCCTCCAGGGAGCCAGTCTGTAACATTTGCCGGCGGGTATACTCCAGCCTGAATAGTCTCAGAAACCACAAGTCGATCTACCATCGCAAGCAGCAACCGCCGTCCGCCGGCCCGGGCCCCTTCTACCCCGTCAATTGACGTCCGACCAACGCGCCATACACGTTGCCATTCGAAGAATCAAAGCTGCCATCCTAACCACCTAAAACGCCATAGTCTTGCCCGTAGACCGTTGTTAAGTTTAATAAAACAAATTGTAACGCGATATGTTCCTAACATTTGTACATAGCATAGTTTTACGTGTACGTTTGCATGCGCATCGCCAGACTCTTATACTTATTATGTATGTATGATGTATCGTATCGTTACTAAACCATACGCTCGGCAAGCGCGGGCCGTCGCGGGCCGCCGCGGGCCGCCGCCGACGGCGCCGCGCTTGCACAGATCTCGCCTTCTGGAACCAATTGGAACATGTATGATCGGTACACGCATAACCACCAACGTTCTTTTTTCAAAAGAAGCGCATTAGTCAAATTTTGATTTTGAAAAGTTTTATCACGTTAAATTGCCTCTACAACCCAGGTTCAAAATTGCCACCCGTATTTGATTAGCGGCACTGAATTGTGCCAATTGGTTCCTTCAATATGGGACCTGTTGGATGCGAGCGGTCGCTGTGGTGTCGGTGCGCCCTTTTCCCTGGGGGTTAGGGGCCTCTCCGTTGACTAATGCGCTAATGTTGGTTGTTATGTGTGGCGCAGTGGGCCCGTTGGGGGCGGGTCACCGATGCGAGGTGTGCGGGAAGCTGCTGTCGACGCGGCTGACGCTCAAGAGGCATACGGAGCAGCAGCACCTGCAGCCGCTGCATTCGGCGCGCTGCAGCCTCTGCCACAAGGTGTTCCGCACACTCAACTCGCTCAACAACCATAAGAGCATCTACCACCGCCGCCAGCGCGGCCTGCCGCAGCAGACGCAGCCGCAGAACCTCACCACCGGCGCCGACGCCACCCTCGCCGCGCCGCACCACAACATCGACTTCTACAAGTTCAAAGATCAGTTCAACGTGTAGGCCGCCCGGATAGCCCGCCTCCTCTCATCGCTCATGTTCTGTTCGATCGTGTACTAGACGATTTATATAATGGTCTCGGGCGCGGGATTTCATATAGTTATTTTGTGAGACTTATTTACATTGTTCTGTTGAATCTTTTAGACTTTAAACTTGTGAAGCGAATGTTCGTGCGAGGATCGGTGTACTCGCGTGTCGCCCGCGGGCGCGCCGCGGCCCGACGTTCCGACGGATAAGGGAGGGCGGTTTTGGTCCAAACGTTTTATATCGAGCAACTAACGACACGCCCGTAAGTGCAATACTGCGGTAAATGACGATTCCTGATATTTTACACTATGTTAAATGTGTGACAATAAGGCGAAGAGAAATTAATATTTTGAGAAAAGAAAAAATCTTGGTGCTGTAAATTTATATATTAGGCTTAAATTTATATGAAAAAGAAACAGTGTTCGTTGTAAGTAACAAAAGAGGCATATTGTTTTCAACATTGTGTTCATTTTCGGCGTTTTTGCAATTTTATTTATTCTGTATTTTTACCTTCATGATCTCACACTTAGATATTTATATGAGATTACTAAAAAAATCTATTTAAAAATAAATGAAATTTATATGATATATAATTGGCTTATGAGGCTTTTCAAATTTATTATTTTATTAAGGTGTTTTTTGTTCATTCACTGTAAGACTGAAGCGTTCAGAGAAAAGATAAAACATAGCACCAATAGATACAGGAAAACGGATTTCAGTTACAAAAGATACCACCCGCAGACGCACTGTCACCACATACAACAGACACCCAGGAAACGACCAGCCACGACTACATAACTACTCTACACAGTACACCAACAATACAATATACCACTATATAATACTATACCAATACTTATTATTCTTGCTTTTTCCACGTCGACACCTATACTTGTCTAGTCGACACATCGCATCGTTACTATTATTGTATCTTCATTATATTTTCGTTACACCACAGGTTAATTTATAGTTATCAATGCACAAAAAATGCATTTGTTAGTGAATCGCACGGTGCCATTTTAAGAAAATCAATACCTATGGCTATTTAATTATATTTTAGTTTAATCAGATTTTTACTTACTGTCGAAAAGTAAGTTTTATCACTGTCTTGTGTTCGTTTCAATTTTTTTTATTATTACTATTATTATTATTATTAATAGTAATATATTTTTGCGTCGAATGTTTCTATTTCAAGGTTTTTTTTTTAAATTTTTACTCTGTTCTACATTGAATTACAATTTTGTTGCCCTTTGTTTTCATCACTAAACTGTAATTACACAATACATAATTAATATTAATATTAAAATACATAATAGGTAATACTACTATTAAATCTTAATATTTCTCAGTGTTAAATGTTCCTAAATTTGAACAGTAAATTTTTTGATCGCAACTATTCAGAACGCAACCGTTTGCTTGCCATAATTACGTAGTCGTAACAATTACTATGATAGATTATTTTCGTGTAGGCAAAAATCAGTCATACTTCGCGTAGTCTAGATTCAGTATCTCATCCACCGACCCTCGTTTGCTTTACGATAATAATAGTTAATGTTTAACTCACGTGTACGTGCGTAATAATAATATTTAACTACCTACCTATGTATATGTGAAAAAAAATAGTAATTTGTCTCGTAGCGCTGTAGATGTGTATCGGTCAGTACAGTAATACTAAATAATTTCTAATCCACGTGTAAGCTCTGAATCTAGACTTTTCGGGTTCGTTTCGTGCATCTTAAATCTACGACAATTCTAGTTCAATGATACATCACTATTTTCCAATCGGCGCGACGGATGTCGTTATCGATATTGTTATATTACTTTTTTCGGTAGACGTAAGGGATTCTTAACTAAGTGTAAATGTAAACACATAATTTATTGTAACGATATACACACTAAGTAATTATTAGTGCCTGCTTTATATAATTGTTTTTTTTTATTCGGGAAAAGACATATTTTGCTTAACTTCTAAAATATTAGGAGTAGTGTTCGGAACACTCACTATTTACCTGGAAGGTAATCGACGCTATAATTATACTCTAAATAACAAGTATGAGAGGCTTCCTAAAGTAAATCTAATGCTATTCGTTATAAGATTATGTTGTTATTACTAGATGCATAACGCTTAGCCATTACTCTTTGTTTAATTATTATAAGCTTTATTACGATAATTTGAAACTAATTGGAAGACTAGTGATTTGGTGCTAAATTGGAACGATGTTCATGTTAGAGAGTGAAGGATGAAAAAAGAAAATGTTTAGGAAAATTTGAAAACGTAATCAAAATTTTTAAGCATTTCGCAACATTCCGCGTGTGAGGAAGAAAAAAAAAGTGTTAAGTTTTTATTTGCAACAAATTGCAAAATTGTGAACGTAAGACGTAGGATTGTTGTTTTTGTCTAGTAATTTAGTAATAATAGTTTTTATTGTTAATTTGGGTTTGGGAATTAAGTTAGTTGACTACATAGACGTAAGGTTTATCTGAATTCATAGCGGTAATAGCATCTATATGTTTAATTTACTATTACAGGGATGTGCTGCAAAGTGTAGCAGTTCGGTATAATTTGACGGATCGTAGTTCTACGAGAAAGATCTTTTGAATTTTATTTTTATTGAAACATTGTGTGGTCGGAAAATCTTTTTCTTTGGCAAAATCTAATAAGCGCTATAGACTGATTAGACTAAGTACGAGTACGCGATACAATTGTACACTATTAGGCATATTTTCTAGATTAAAATTGTACAATTATTTACTAAATTATTGACAATTTTATATAAAAAAAAACGACAAGTCAGAAGCGTGGATCGTTTCGGTATTGAGAGAAAGGAAAATTGTTTTTTGTGATTGGTGGATCTTTATTTGGAAAACTTTTATTTTTCGGTAGTCGCTAAGTTTTGGGGATCTCAAAAACAAACTGTAAGGTCTCTGTGGGTTTATTGGGCGAACTACAGCGTGTTCTAAGGAGCAGAATACATCCCTGTCGAACTACATTAGTTAGGATCTTAGCAAGTTTAAGACTGTATCTGTGACCTGTTTAAGTTTTTATCCTTCTAACGTGTTAAGGTATATTTTTTCATACCGCACGTGCAGGCGTGACGACTTTATACCATGTGTTCTTAATGTTCTTTATACTTCTTGTTGGCATTTTTTACTTATTTTATAAGGAATCTAAATTAATTTATTGGTTGTTGTATTGAAATTTTATTTTTTTCTCCTTAAATTATTGTTCTACTCTTGAATCTAGATGTTTTTTTGTTGATAATTGGCACTAGTGTAATGCAGTCCATTAGATGTTTAAAATGTGACAAAAATGTGCCAAAAATGTTATTATTTGTATGGTTTTGTCTTCCATTGAAACGCTCTTCGTATTAAGAGTCTATTTACACGATTGGCTAACGAATACTTCCCGTGTACTAATGATATTGACACGTCGAAGTAGCTAACGTATATTGTTAATGGGCTGCACGTCTCCGTATAACCGTAGATATCCAACTGATTTGCATCACATATATGTATAAATAGTTCTTTTCCTTCCTTAATTTTAAAATTAGAGAAACTTGACGTAACTACTCATAAAGTGTAATTGTAATCGTTAAACTGAACTTCATAAATCCTAATATTGATGATAATGGCGTTTTTAATAAAAACAAATATACAAAAGTTGTTAGTTTTATTGATGTCCCGACACGCATCCCGTTTGCACGCCGCCCGCCGCCCGCCGCCCCGCCGCCCGCCGCCCGCCTTCCGTTCACCGCTAGTAGAGCGTCTGTTTGTGCCT
>DWQT01000517.1:0-21912 GCA_018244895.1 Myscelus amystis hages | reverse complement strand
GCGCTCGATGATATAACCCACCATAGAGCGCTCTTAAACATGAGCTGAAGGAGGGCGTCCTCCTGCGCATTATACGTAAATACTAATAACAAAAAATATGTAGTTGGGACATTTCCACACACTTTGATCCATTCCTCGTAACTATCTATTCATATTTTCGTGCGATCAATATTTGTGTTATACCAAGGTTTGGGTCCAGGAGTTTGTCTGACGGGCTGGAGGATTGGATGACCTGTGTGGAGGAAAGTTAAATTACTAAAATGTAAAATACGTGCAAAGAATCGCATGTGTCTTTTAGGCTTTCCATGTCATTAATAAAATATTAGATTTGTATAAAGCAAGATGCGTGTTACCGGATGTACAGAAGCCGATAATGGTTTCGACGGGATGAGTTAGGGATCTGATTAGACGAGGCGACCCCCTCGGGCCGGGCCGGCCGGCGGCCCCGCGGCGCGAGGGCGCACGTGCCGTGTGGGGTGCACTGAATCTATGTTTCTTGCAATTCGTTTTCATCTCTATTTCAATGTTTCCGCGTTGAACTTCGTCGTCGAGGAAGGTTCTGTTTTTGTTCTGAATATTTTCACCGTTCTGTCGCGAATTAAATTCAAACAGTTATAGTCCAACAATGTTCTGCAGCGAGCTAGTTATAAACTGAACTACAAATATGAGATTAATAAACAAAACAAAAAATTTTTGTTTCTATATTTTTCTGTGCGCGCTCACGGCGCGGGTGTGTTAGCTTCGCTTATTATTTGTCTGTCAGTTAACTTTACTTACTGAGGATTTAAACTCTGACATCCTTGTATATGAAAGTTAATTTCGACACTTCAAATTAAATCTCTTTAAATTTAAAAATTAAAAAGCAGATAAATAATATTTGAATCCAACTAATATTTGAGCCCTACCAATGTTTTATTTCCGCTAAATGACTATGAAACTCACTAGGCTGTATATTTCCGAGCATGGAATTTGCTAATCGATCATAGAGCTCGATAACGACGGCGGGGGGCGCTCGCGCTGATAACATTAGCGAGGGGTGAAACTTGTGTTACTCATTGTACACGATACCATCTAAATTTGTACTAATCCACTAATTATATCATTCACCAGTGTTAAACGAGTATCTTTGATTAAAAAGTGCCTATTTTTTATTCCTGTGTTTCTTCTTTGGACACCTGGGCTGTGTAACGTATTACGAGAGTGACCTTTATGTATGACCTTGCAAGGAGCTAAGTTAATACGTAGATTTGACTCGCTTCAGCAGTGAACGAAAACATCGGGAGGAAACCTACACGCTTTAGAATTTTATTCACTTGGCCAGTGTGGTGGAATATGACCTTAAAAACCTTTCTTATTACTCCGGGAACTGGTAGAATAATCAAAGCGGTTGCATCGCCGTGCGCAGTAATGTTGCTTAATCAGTTCATCTTCATGACTACTTTTATTCATGTCACTTTTACAAATCCTGTACGTAAGTATTGGACGGATTGCATTTGGAATTAAATAAACTCAATGTTTGTTTCAAATACAAATTCAACAGGACGAACTACATAATATTAAATATAGTATCCTTCCCCGACCGCCGCCGCGCAGTGGCCCTGCACGGGGCCTTTCGCACTACCATTATACTCGTACATTACGACGCGACTCAATCAAGATTTTAATATATTTAGTTTGCGCCTCACAACTCGTCACCCACTTATAGATCGCCGAAATGGTTCTACTAAAAATTGTTTTCTCAGCTCTACGCCTTAGGACACAAGAGCCATTTTCGAACAGATCGCAATAGTAATTCCCCTAGAGATGAAGTAGTATCATTGACTGGGGTGAAACAAAGTTAATTTAGGCAATCGGCCATTACGAGGGAGCCGGTAATAGCTCGGAGACAGCGCCGCCGCCGCCCGCGCTCTGGTCCTATGGCGCGATACGTGCTTCATTCATTCTTTTTAAAGGATTATGTTTTGTACGATGTATTGTTTATTTATTTTAAAATTAAGTCACAGTGCGATCACCAATTATACTGTTTATTGCGATATCTTTGCTTTGAAACGTGAATCGCGATATTAATGAAAAAATATTGGACAATATCTAAACCTCTGTACATATTATGTTCATTTCTTTCGTAGAATAGAATATATGTATATAGATGTAAGTAAGGGATCTCGATTGAATAGTTACGTCTTTGAATTTTGACTGAATAGCATCGAATGCATTTGTACTGTGGTGCGGAGGGAGCCGAAATCTGCGTTGGGGTGGATTCAGGTTTACATTAGATGATTAAGACGGGGTGGGCTATTTTTTGAATTTTATTTTGTTTCAATGAGGATGTAGTAGAAGATACATCGCTTGAAAAGATTTAGAAATAAGATATAAGACGTAAAAAATTCTTCGCTTGTCTCAATTAAAAGCATAATCCCTTGCGTAGTACGGGGTAAGTATTCCCCGTCAATATATTACGAAAAACTCCCGTAAATGTTACAAGTTTAACAGGTGTTGCCTCAAAGCGAAGCGCAACAAAAGCTTTCAGAATATATTAAGTAAATTAGCGGAGGTTAACAACCCCGTAATGACTTGGGAGAATTACAAGTGAATATTCAAAAAGCGCTATAAATTTTGATAACAAGCAATTCTGTTACAGAAGTTGTTGAGCTCAGAATTTAATTACACCTCGCAGAGGCGCAGTAACTAAACAATTTGTCCTTCTGTTAATATTTCGTACAAACTGTGTGTAACAAGTACCATAAATTATATTTCTTAACATATCTTGAATTTATGCTACCTCCATTTTGTTTTCGTATTGTTCACAAAATACTCTTTCATTTGATACCCATATCATGGGGGTGCGTAAAAATAATCGGTCCGTCGTAATGGGGGATACGCCATATGGGATTTACAGTGACGTCACGCTAAATACATAAATGCATATTTGTGTACCTATTCAAAAGTGTTTATTCTTGTACTGTACCTCTGTAAAATCGATACACACGAGCGCATCAAACAACAAGCCAACGTAAACAACACGTAACTCAATGTTAACATTAACGCATCACACAAACTCATCGCGACGCACGCCGCGTGATGTTAAATTGTCGCGACTTACTGCCAGCCCTGCTCGGGGACATACTGTCGGGAAGAACGTGTAACTTCTTATTGAAGTAATTTAACAAGTGCATTAAATTAACAAGTAATTATTAAGTTTTAGATGAGATAATACATAACATTTCAATTATTTGTAACAATTATTTTTTTGATGTCTAATAAATAACTAGAACATTATACTGATTGTGAAAATGGTATTAGCAATGTAATAGACAAATGAGCAAAGTTCATACGAGAAGTATCTTATCGGTCGGTTGAATTTACCACTGGATCAACAGGCAAAACCATGGTGTGAGATTTTCTGAAAATTTCTAGTATTTGTAAGTACGGTATAGGCAAGTTGGAATATGTGCTGGCTCCGCTGGCGTGCAGTCCTCTCGGTGCCCGCTCCGGCGCTCCCCGGCGTTCCTTCTAAAATTACCCGGCGGAGGGTAGAGGGGGGGGGGGGGCGGAATTAGATCTACCTGCGCGATACATCTTCATTAGGCGCTTGTCCAACGCTGGATTGAATAAGCGCATCCCTTTTTAAACAACTTCCGAGGATTTCTCCTTACATTTTTAAAATACTCCTCATTACATAAAGCTACGGAGTAATCTAAGAAATTGTACAAAATTGTGAAAATTCACACGAAAACATTTTCGCTCAAGCTTTATAGGTGCTTTACAAATGTTTAGTTCCTCGGATGCGATCGGTACATTTTTAATATGAGCATAATCGCCTATTAGAAATCGGAACTTTGATCTTTGATATTATCTATACTGACATAATAAAGAGAGCGATTTTTGTGAGTTTGCTTGTATCTGCAAGGAAAATTCGCCATAATTTTACCTCCTTGAAAAATTCTATAATATTACTATCGAAAGGAACATAAATGCGTACAGGTTACATATATTATGCTACTACTGCTAAAGCTACTGGTGAATTGGGGACTAATTTGGCAAATTATAAATATATCCCCTTTCATTTGTACGTAACAATAAACATAAATCTTCGTGCATTTCCCCGATGGCGCGAACTATTGGATAAAGCATGCCATACTTAGAAGTTGGCCGGAGTCGGGTCCCCGGGCGACGCGGCGCTGATAGCTAATTGTCGGCGGGACCCCGGGGAGCCCTGGCCCTCTTGACCGGCCGTTTGCGACTCCGAAACTCGATCACGATACGAAAAATACGATCGCAACCATGACGGTGAGGTTTAGCGACCTTAGCTCATGATGAATTATGAGCAATTTCTAAAAGATAAATTTTAATTTTCTAATTTGCTTAAAATATGAGAACAATGTGTATTTACTCATAAAGAGGTACCGTGTCGGTTACGTTATGAGGTAGCGTTACACACATATTTTCATAATATCATTCATTCGTGCGTCTTCGACAACTTCGCAAACCCTTCGGGCGATGCCGTCGCGCATCGCCATTCTTCTGCTTTCCGTCTTCTGTTTTTTGTTCTTCTTTTGTATTTTCTTCAGTCCTCCGCACACGCTTCTCGACGCCGGATGATTTTCATTTATCGACACATCCCCACAAAAGAGTAACAACTGTATGCTCAGCAATAACTCATCGGAGAGCGGGACACTAAACTACTCGTACAATGACGTCCGGAATCTCAATTCAATCCGCGCTCTTCGAGTGTGGATGTGCAATTAATTTCGCGCCAGACAAGCAGACGGATTAATTAAAATCACATCACCATCGGCGCGGGAAGCGAATGAAACTGTACATTCCAGTCTCGCTCCGAACCTTGGGATTAAGCGCGGAGATATTGATATCGGCAGCTCATTGTGGGGCACATTGTCAATCATACTAAGATTTGTCTAGCCTTCTGGCCTAGTGGTTAGAGACCTACCTGCTAAGCCGGAGGTCGTGACTTCAAATCACACCCAGACCGAACGTTTGTGTAATGAGCATATTTATTGTGCTTATACGAATATCTGTAGGTAATGCATATTGTTCAATTTTTGGATATCAACTTGCTATCGGATGGACGTGGGTGGAGTTGTCTCGATTATTACTATATGTCATTGACCTCACATTTCAGTCGCTTCACACCGCTGTTACTCTTACAAAATACAATAACTTGATATCGCTCAGACTGCATGAAATTAATTTAAGTCTTGCCATCGGGCCTGCGACCTTTTATATCTAATAGATGCTATAGTATATTTATTGACCGACTTCAAAAAGGAGGAGGTACTCAATTCGTCTGTTTTTTTTTTTTATGTTTGTTACCGCATAACTTGGCTTAAAGTTAACCGATTTCGAAATTTTTTTTTTCTATCGAAAGGTGATGCTTCTAGTTTGGTCCCATTTATATTTTGGTCTAGATCTGACCACGGCAATCATGACAAAACGACATAAGTCTTAAATGTCTAGGTGTACCTATTATAGTGTTTCCTTGGCTGACACCGACTGCAAAGACAACAATATGTGTACCTACATATCGAAGAGGAGAAAAGCAAATTCATTATTAAGTTGTAGAAAAATACGTTATTATTTATTTACTTTTAGTGCGTATTAATTTAGTTTAGATTAGTTCTACTTTGAAGTCGGTTTTTTTTTGTTAAAATGTTTGTTTACAATATAAAATATTGTAAGTATTGAGGTGTTTGACACAAATGTACATTAAAAAGCATTTTCTCGCGCAACTTATGTACTTAGGCAAAAAGCAAGTATTACGCCCAGTATAAAAATGCTTTGATACTTACCTACAGTGCGCTATCTACGATTACTTAGGGGATCAATAACCGGAGTGTGGGTGAACTTTGAAAATTGTTTACCGAGGTGAGGTGTCGCTCCCCGAGTAAATTTGATATCTCAAGATTTTCAAGTGTCGAATGAATCTGAATAATAAAGTACACGTTAGAGGATCGGTTTATTAACCTTTGACGTTTTGGTGTGTAATTTAATGTTATTTAGCTCTAATATAGGTTTCACTTTTCACAGTTGACACTTACACATTATTAATATCTCAATCACCAATTGGTTTCTTAAATGCTTTTTTCTATTTTCGCTGCTGGACACCGGATCTCCTTTACAACGAACGTTCCAGGCCATAGCTCACGCTGGCCGAGCGCACTACGGATCACTTCACACGATACATATAATACTATTACTCCATAAGATCTCGAATATCTGGTTATATGCACCAATATTGAGCGATATATAGTAAAAAGATAATTTAAATACGGCGTGAAGCCAAGTTTAGAACCGCGTATGACTTTTCTGAATTAGTGTAGCAGTTGATGGCAGTGCAAAACCACTAAACCGAGCGCAAAACTGAAGCGAATAATTTTATCGGCAATAAAATTAGCGCACAACTCAACGTTAGCAGTGCATATGCAACGTATAGGACAAATGCAATCAGACTCGGTAATCCCTCGCGATCCGGTCGCCGCGCGGCCGCTGCGCTCGAGATTATCTACATAGAAATAACCAGAAAACCTTGGTCCCCGGGCCGGCGCGAGCGGCGCGCCGGCGGGGGCCAGCTTAGCTTAGGTAATAACATTCTTACAGGTCTGCAAGTGCTGGGAGCGTATTAATGGAGAGAAAATAATTCCGAGTTACAGCCATCGGGAGATCTTGTCGAAACCTCCGCTATTACCGAGGTTTATTCGCAATCCTGCAGCGCACGCTTTGAAGCAGTTCTTGCGGAGCCTAGACCTGCTATTGATCTTTGGCACTAGAGCTACTTTCAGCTATTATTTCGGTTCGATGTGCAAGTTGCGTAACATTTTTAAAACACTTCATGTTACCTACTCGTGAGATAATTTGTTGTAAAAGCGTTTGTATGAGCGTTGTATGAGCGATGAACACATTCGTTTCTATATGACTGTGATACTTAATATTGATTTGACTATAGAATTTATGTATATACATATAGTTATATGTATGTTTATCAGCTGTCTTGGTACCATAACCTTATTATGGTACGGTCATTTATTTAAAATTACATATCCATGTGTAGAAATTCCCTGTTATTATTACATACATACATAACCATCACGCCAGGTCCCTAACTGGGTAGGCAGAAAGCATTGCGTGCCAAATATCTCTATTCTTACAAACCTGTCGTGCTTCATCCACATCCATCACTCTCTTCATGCATACACGCCGGTTTCCGAGACTCTTGACTCCCCGTCAGCAAGTGTCCGACCTATTTGGTCGTGGTAGGACAGTCTTGGTCTCCCTCGGCACCTACGCTACCGATCCTATTATTATTGTTATTCCAAAAGCAATTACGTGCAGAGGAGTCCTGGTCCAGCGGCGACGGTGGACGCGCTGGCCGCGCCCGCCGATACCTTCGAGCGAGGTTCCGTTTTAAGCGAACGTCATCCCTTTGTTGTAATAAACGAAAACAATGAGAAAGACCCGAAAGAAAAATACAGACACAATGGGCACCTGCCCCGGGCGCTCCTTAAAAGAATTAATTACAGAGGAGCCCCATTAAATTGTCGCACTGACAGCGAGTGTCACTGATGCTTTCGAGCGGCCAGAGAACTTTCCTGAATTGGTTTCCCTTCTCCCTCATTTTCTCGTTTTACATTGCACATAACTCGATGTAAGGCCGTTTTAAATACAATTATTGATCGAGATACAATATCAGATACTGATCGGGCGATATTGCGTGGATTTTCCGAGTCTAATGTAAATACTCGTATGTTATGTTAATTTATCTACTCGTAACAGCACGGATCCTATTTTATACTAACTGCATTTAAAATACCTGCGCGAATGCTACTAACAGTCGTATTCCTACAGCTCCATAAGACTCCCGCTGCTCGTATGCTCTCTTCACATGTAAAAGTGAGAGTAAGTGAGAGGCTCACTCGTTTCCGGCGGAGAGTGAGACTGCTGCGCGCCGGCGGCTTTGGCATAAAGAAAATAATTAACCTTTTTGCCGCCTCGCTCTAATTAGCAGCGTGTGCGATTTTTATGGCAACTTGGAATACTACCGCCACGAAATTTGGCAAATTTTAAAGCCGGCCGTCGTACTTCTCTTTCAAAAGGCCCTTTCGTTTTGTTTACGTAGAGCGCGCGCACGCGGCTCGTGTGCGCTGCGTGCGGTTTTTGTTCGAGAGGATTTTATATATAAACTAGCTGACCCGGCAAACGTTGTTTTGCTATATAAATTATAATTAACACCCTCGCAGGCCCCATTATCCGCGGAATTTCGTAAAATCCGTTCTTAGCTGACCTCTACTCGCCGAAAGGGATATTCCTACCAAATTTCAAGTCTCTAGGTGTTCTGGTTCAAGAGATATCGTGATGAGTCATTATATCGCTGTAAATCTCCTATATACATACATATAATATCATATAGAATAGATAGAATAGATATATATCATTATTATTATTATTATTATATATACGCGAATGTTATATTGACATGATTATCAGTCGAAAATATTTATGAATATAAATAAGGCTACCGGGCAAAACTTTGGTTGGCGGTCTTAGGGGTTGCTTTTCTAATATTCCACCGCAGTGCATTCCCGAGCAATGTTGCTTGAACTGTGAATAATGAACGACGGGCACAGATGTTGATTGATGGTACATCCATTTTTAAATTCTCCGAAGAACGAATCCGCTGTGTTTATTTACTCTGATAAAACAAGGGAATTTTAAAAAGAATCAAAAATAGGTATGCGCGCCAAGCAATAAAGCATTTTGTAATAAGTGGATAGAATATAAGAAAAATGTCGGCAGTAATTTTAATTACAACAAGTATCAAACGAATAAAGAACCAAAGGTTACAAGTCAATATAAAACCTCGAATCCCCATAAGAAAACTATTTAAAAAAGCGTCCCATTAATATGCAATACTATAAAGTGGTTTCAATAATGACGATTTAACCGCCGCGACCCCGTCCTAATGCAACCCCTTTTACTCGCAAAAAAACAGGGGATGTAAGCGCTCGTAGAAAAAGGAATAAAATATCAGCGACTCTTACAAATTTGTTCTTTATCTACTTGACTCTACTTCCACGTGTATGGGAAGAGGAGTAGGTAAAAACATTTTTTATGCTTAGTATTCCAGAATAAGACCATATCATATTATTTTAACCTATTTATTCGTGGTGCAATTAAAATGTTAATCTGACATAACGCTTAAAAGATGCTTAAATTAGTTCAATATGAGAATTGCATAAATACAATCACTTAAAAGAACTTTTGAAAGCAGTCGGAATTTATTAATAGCTTAGCCATTACCTGGCTGACCGATTTCGGGATGGTGCAATCATGAGAATCATTTATCGAACGTCAAAACATTCTAAATACTATTTAATTGTGAAGCTGTCAATAGTTACATTAAGTTAGCTTAAAAAGCAATGCTGTATCAAGCGTGAATTTTACTGTGCGATAGCATAGGGAACTGGTTCACAGCGCTTACATCGCTTGACCGGTCATTATTCGTGGCAATGCAGCGCTCAGCTCGGAGACCTGCGGGGACAGTTATTGGGCAGCGCAGCAGTCGGCGGCATGACGGATAGTTGCTTCGTAGTCCGACCGCGCGCTGCTCACTGAGCGCAGTCATCGCTGGTCAATTTATTGGGCAGCCCCGGTTCATTATTCGATTTATAAATACAGAAGCTGGCCCGGCGAACGTCGTGTCGCCTTACGACATTCTCGTTATTCCCGTGTAAACTGCGATCCCTCGGGAACTCCGAGATAAAAGTAGCCTATGTGTTATTCTGGGTATTCAGCTACCTACATAACAAATTTCATCGTAATCGGTTCAGCAGTAATTGCGTGAAAGAGTAACAAAGATCCATACTCACAAATTTTCACGTTTATGATAGGATAGGATGATAGGATGATTTAGGATAGGATAGTGACATGACTTTTAAATGTTACCATACAGTTATGAAAAGCATTTTAAAATATACATTAAACTATCTTTTGCACGCGGTTTAGCTCACGCAGAAATTAAATTTCCTGTAATAAATTATTGCATTTCTTTTGTCTAAGAGCGTAGATCTAAAATTGTATTAATCTACACGCCAAATCGACGATTTGGCGATTTTGGTTGGGATTCTTTTTAAATATCACGAAATTACTAACGATGTACGCTTAGCGATTCACGTTTTCTTTTTTGTTCAAAGCGAGTCGACTGAAAATTCCAACCACGTCCCCGTAACAGACGCGGCAATAATATCTTGAATGTTCGTACTCGTCACGCGGAGAGCGCAGGTGTTTCTGGGTTTAATTGTGAAATATTTCAACCCTGAGGGCACTCGAATAGTGTACACCCCTGAAATAGGGTCGCCTAAAGTTTAGCATTTCATATTTGAGCTCCGGCTAAAGTAACCGGGTTTATTGCTTATTAGTTAAGGCGAATTTATATTAGGGTAGTACTAAATTGATGAAAATTATTATATCTGAAGCTTGAATACGCTATCTGGTGGATTGTGCATTGAATCTACTTGCGTGACAGAGAGTTCTGCACTTACTGTAGTTGAAGATAAATAGAACTACAGTAACATATATTTAAAACTATATGCGTACATATTATGTAAATCATATTTTTTCCCTACTGAAAAAGGGCAATGCTTATTTTCGATTACTGATATTTTACTTAAATCAATGAAACATGCTATCACATAAATTATTGTCCTGGCCGGGATTCGAACTCATAATCGGTTTAAAAAACAGGTTGTCTAACCTACTATTAGCTGGTTAGACCAACGGTGGATAGGTGCGCTCTTGCTAGCACAATGACATACGGCAATTATTTAAATTCTTTTATAATGTATTCCTATACGTTCATTCAATTTAAATGATAAGTAAAACCAATTTTTGGGTGCGCGGTGAAAGTGCGGTCGCGGCGCTTAAATATAATGACACAACAGCGTTGTTTACGGCACTTTGTAACGTAACAATTATTTTATAAAACGTAACAAAAGTCGACGCATTTTTTTTCAGTTAATCGACAAAATGTAACCGATTTCATTTATGTAATGTAGTCAACATAGTATGGTCAACAAGACATGGTTATAGGTGGTAAATTATGCGAAAGTTAAGACAATTAATGAAACATCAATATAATTGTATTTAGATTTCTTTTCCATTCGGTAGAGGCTGATATAAAAATTTATTCAAATATCAAAGAAATATGAATATTAAGAAAAATCTCACAGTATAAGATAACAATGATTTAATAAGTTGACATTTATCCTAATTCCCAACGGTATCTATATTGACGATTATTCTAAATCCTATGTAATGTAGCACCGTCATATTGCGTCATCGGCCATAGTATTCACATATAACCAGCACTACCCTTATATCGCGGACGTTAAATCACGCCATGAACGCGTCGTAATCGTAAAAGTACAGAGGTGAGAACGTTATCTTATCACTAAACAGCTGTTCGATCAACCGCGAGGAACGAATGATATGTTTGTTTATTTAGAAATGTCACCAGCGTTACCATATAAGTAACGGTAACCATGGTAACCATAGCGTATATGTGTATGTGACCGTCTTTTGTTTTATTTATTAAGAAAATCCGATATGACAATGATATCTATCTCTATATATCAACGTGTTAACATATCATTGTCACGGGACAATACGTTTTAATCGAACAAACGTTACATGTAGAATGTACACGAACAAAAGTTTCTTTTTTTTAATCAACTATTTATTTTTCTTTCTTGCAAGTACATTCCACCAGCGACATACATAGCTCCTCGCTTTCAGTACACGGTGATATTCTCACGAACTCAGATAACCAAGAAACCTAGTAGTAATATGTGTTACGGTACATTCATAAGGCTTTTGCGGAATAACCGCAATACCTCTATGTACTTAAATAAACACTTATTGTTCAAGCCTTTGTTTTCGCAAGCGAACTGCGAGGTATATTGCATTTTTAAGTCGTCCAACCGAGAAACTCGAAGGAGGGAAGCGATTTAATAAGGATTTGGATGTTTTTTTAAACTGTCTATTTCTCGATGCTTAGACGCTGATATGCTTTCGTAATGGATAGGTGTAAAGCTAAAGTATTCTTCACTAGTAAACTTAGAAAACCTTAGGAGGTATGTAGCGCTCCTCGCGGTAGATTGTTTTGTAGTTATAGCAAATGATATTATTCTAAAAACGAATATAATCTCAGTGATATGCACGGATTAGAACCCCAGACCCCCCAGAGTTGAAATCCGAAATATCGTTTATCTGCCTCAAATGTCGGCTAATTATAAAACTATATAGTATAGAAAATGGGTAATATAAACGCTTAAAAAAGGTTTATTATAGTTGTATAAAAAGTCCCGTTCATATCGTTAACACGTTACGCTAAAAAGTAACAATTTATCCGATAAACTCGCAAATTGTGTTGGTCGCGTTCATTATAATAATTAATGATTATGGATCGCTCCGGTCGTTTTATTGAAAATTTTCACTCAAAATTGAATTTATTGCCACTTGTAATTTAAATCTTTCACCGTAGCCGATACTCGCTTAATAGGTAACGGCGCTTCGTGTACAACTATCATTATGACGTAATAATGACTCTTGTTACTAAATAGATCGCTCTAATAGTGGTATTACCGTTCGGCTCGAATGACGCCTGCAAAAGAAGAGCGTAAACCATCAGATGCACTATACATCCATCCAACCATCCATTTATCCATCCATCTAATGATCCATCAATAAATCAGTCCATCCATTTATCAATCCATACATCCGCTTTGGAAAGTCCACTCATGTACACAGGTTTCTCTAAATCGATATCTCTTCTCTCTGTAATGGGCGTTCTAAATCCAACTGCTTCCCTCGGGCCATCAGACCACGTGGTGAGAAGAGGCTCTTACTCATGGCTCAAGAAATAATTTCGAAAGAAAAGACGAAAAATAAATCCGATACGCAAACTATAGACACATTTATCCGCCGACTACCGGTATGAGAATTGGTATGTATGATTTTAAACTTAATTTTTAAACGGTCGCATTCACAAGGTCTTATTGTTATTCAAATAGATCGACTCCGCCAGTCGAGTGTTCCGTTAAACGTATTAAATGTTTAAACACAACCGTTGTCGAACGGCGGTGCATATTCAAAAAGCACTTTAGTTTTCCAATTACCTTCGTGTCCGGTTTTGCGTGAAATGTGATATTTCCGCGATGTTCCAATGTTTGGTTGACGCTTAATTATTTCCGATTTAAAATAATTTACATTTCGACAGAGCGGCTAGTGCGCGAAACTCTTGTGAATCTTTTGTTTCGCATTTATTTAATAATGACATTTGCTTACAAATGCTTCGGGTTTATTGAGTGAATGTTGATCGATGTTTTTCAATGTGTCAATAATAGTAAGCAAATGTAATTGCATTTTTCAATCGGATCACATTGGTTCAATAAGGTAACAATCCTCAATGTTTTCCAATGGTCGTTACGACATTTGGAAATTATGTAACAGATGGACTATTTGTTTTATTTTTCTTAAAAACTAAAGATGCTATAATCGATCGGTTTCTTCACGATATTTCCTTAGAAAGGCAAGAAAAGTTTGTAAAATCAAGGTTCCTAACCAAGATGCGAAACAAAGACCCCCATAATGAAAGCCCGAAAATCATTATTTAAATCTTTTCAACTACACGAGTCCTTATGTATGTATGTACAATGGCTAAAACAGAAAGTAACTATTTGCATCAATTTCCATAATAATCAAGATAATTATACAAAATATAACTGCTATTGATAATCGCTGTGTTTTGGTTCTCATACTTTAGAATTAAAAAAACTGGACATATCTAAAAAATTAACCCGGCATAAACGGTAATAAAGACCGGAGTAATTGCGTTATATTTTGCCCCGGGAATTGCCAAAAAAAAATAACCCTCGGCCGGGTTGTTCTACGGCGCGCGAGTAAATTGTTTTCGAAATTTGGGTATTGTGTTTTTGTGGTCTATAGATTAGAGTATATTAGGATATTGTTATTCTTATCAGAAGTAGCGTATCTCATGAAAAGTGGTAGTAAATTTACGAATGTTACTATATTTTGACTGAGTTTAGAGACGCTGACTGCGAAACCGGAGGTAGTGGATTTGAGTCCTGTTCAAGGCAAACATTTCACTCACAATATTTTCCTAGACTTACGGGACTTGTTATATTAGCAATGATACGAGTATGCTTGTAATTTAAATTATGCTCTCTTTCTCTCTCTTCAATCTTTACTAGTTGTCGATACAACAAGTTTGCGTCCGAAACTTTTACAGTTTGCCGCATACAATGCAATGCGCCACGGAATATTTTCGAACGTTTCCCCAATTTTCTCCGCCCCGCTATGTTTTGAAACGTCATTATGGTAGGTGGGTACAGTCGATTGTAACGCCAATAACATTTTTACACGATTCCGTGTTGTTACAAATAATTTATTGATCTCAACCACGTACCTTACTATTACTACGAGTATATTCTCTTTTTCATCTATTTCGTGTACCGTGTTTTAAAAGGATTTCATTACTTTGAAATTTGTTATCATAATTACTTTAGTAAAAGGTAGGAAAAGCTTCATTGCAAGGCAAATAAAACTCAAAGACGGGTAATAATGTAATTCTATTAATCGTACCAATTTTAGTGGGTCGCCAAAATGGAGTTTTAACCGCCTCAATACCATTACCTTAATATGAGCAAAGTAAACCGCAAGTGTAGATAATAATGTGAACTCCGATAATCTAATAAGGCTGCCGGAAGGCCGCTAGATAATTTCTTGCGGGCGCCCGTAGATAACGTAATACTTTAGATCCGCTACCTGACCATAATGTATGAGTGCTCGTAACTTATTCTGCGCTTTCAGAACGATTTAATCCGGACAATTTTCAAAATAGACGCTTTTTGATTGGGGGGAAACTTTTCGTTTCATTCCTTAATTTATCACAACAAACCAGACATGTTTCGCTTTCAATGTATACTAGATACTTAGATTAATGAAGAATTATTAGTAAATATATTAATGGTAGAAGAATATTTTCAAAAGCTTTTGGTATCCCCGAAATCGGTTTTAAAGTGACGTCATTTATTTTTCGTATCTCTCTGCAAAGGCTGTCTCTCTTGTCGTAGCATACCTATAGCATGGGGTGTAATAAAAATTGATTGTTCAGCCATCTTGGGTCGTCCGCTGATGTCCCTAATCTAATCATGCACTGTAATCTAAAGCAAACGTCTATGCATAATTTCAGCTCAATCGGTTAGAGTTTACTGTTTCGAAATTTAATTGCAAGATACAACTAATCAAAAAGGTTCTGTTATTAATCAGTATATTGTGTAATGGGACGAATGACATATTTACTTTACCGCTTGCATTAATGAAAGTTGAGTGTAGGTACCATAATGAGCTACCGAAAGACCGCAACGATGATTACTTGCACGGCACTCAGCGATAAGTTAATATTAACGAACGTAATAATATCGACTGCCCACAACTTGTTTTACGTTGTTGTATCTATGTTTATTTGGATAAAACTTGTTTATAATCGTATATCAATCACCTTGATTTACATTTAATCAATTGAGTTAAATAATTTTATTAACTAAGGGAAATGATGAAAGAAAGCTTAGTTTTTTTAAAATTGACACGACATCTCAAAGCTTCTATTAAAGAAACTTGCGACATGATCAAGCTATTAACTGAAATACTAAATAGTGCTAGTTTTAAAATAAACATTTTTCTTTTGCGATCTACAATTTTATCGCAAACATATGTCAGTGTAGGCAATTCAAACTAATTATGCGATACGAAGCTTATGTAGACTACTCTAATATCAAATTAGGAATCATTAAAAATTAATGACGGTTTCAATGACACTTTGTTGCGGGTAGTCGCACAGTGTCTGATCCTGTTTGCGCTCAGTGTGTACAGCGCCGCCGACGGAATGAAAGACAAACAGCCGCGAGATGTAGAGCTCCTTCAGCTAAGTGGATTCATTGTTGCAGGCTCTGACATTGAGGTGCTCTGTATACACTTCTACGAACACGTATTACACTGTACAACAGTTTGATATATTATAAATATTTAATAACTAGCTTCTGCCCGCGACTTCGCGCGCCTTTAATTCGGAGTAAAACAATTCCCCTTTCCCTATACCGTGAAATGTCCTGCTATCCTTGGAATATCTAAATTCATATACTACATTTTTACTTATTGCCATTATGAAATTCTGAATAGCCTATAGTCTTCCTCGATAAATGAGCTATCTAACATTCCAAGAATTTTTCAGATCGGACGAATATTTCCTGAGATTAGCGCGTTCAAACAATTAAACAAACTCTTCAGCTTTAAATATTAGTATATATTAAAGATAAAAATTATTTCCCTTTCTATTTTAACGAGTTAAAAAGAGAGTTTGTTTGTTGAGTAATGTTTGTTGTTTAAATGTTAGTGCATTTTCAGATCGGAAATCAAACTTAAACACTACTATAGGGAAAAGATAATAAATGTCAGTTAGTCTAGGTAATTAATTAATTACTAAGACTAATAGTCCGTTACTACCAGTTAGTGACTGCAGTAACAGGTCTGCTAGTGTAACTTAGTATCAGTCTGTATTTAGTTAGTATCCGTCCTAATCGAGTTAGCTGATCGATGGTACTGCCCCGTTCGTATCGCCAGCAGCCGCGTTACTTTCTGATGTCTTAAGCGCAATGTTGTGTACAATCTTAAAACACTAATTTTTTATACGAGGTCAATGACAAATTAAGGAGGAATTTGAAAATTCCTGTCCATCTCCCCCTACAATCAATGCCAGCCCCCCACAATCAAAGACAATTATTTCATTATATAATAATGCCATCAAAAAATATGATGCTTTCAAAATATATCCGTTGTCGCATTTGAGTAATTGTATATTACCGATGTTTGTATTATTATATAAATTTTGCAATTGCCTTTTATTGTTCTTTGAATCCGAAGAATATATTAACCGTAATCCTCATACAGCTCCGAAGCTTACTTGTACGTCAATCTAGTTATATAGATTGTCTTAATAAACGCACCCGCTTTTTTAAATAAGAAAATTGCCCTTAGAATGTTGTAACCTTATATATACGCGATAACTATATTCTAGCGACTTGTAGTAGGTGGTTACCTGAAAAATAATTAGGATAAATTGAATTATTCAATTTCCTACTGTTTATTAATCTGACTCTAAACGCATCCGCGCTCACTCATTCACATGTATACTTAGTCCGTATTGTAGTTTGTCTTAAATAATCGCTTCATCGAGATACGAGTAAAATCAATTGGAAGCCCGTTACGCAAAACGAACTCACCTAAGAGTCCCTAAAAGGCTCGAAGGCGGGCGTCCCTGTTGCCCGTCTAGTTCGCTTGTGCCCGTTTATAAACGGTTTTATTGCTTTCGGAGCAACCGAACATTATTAAACTTTTCCAATTTCGATTTATCACGTAGATGTCGGAATTTAATACCGCTCTACCTTCGGAGGCGATCGCCCGCCGCGTGATTACAATACACGTCGTTAATAATACGAGCGTTGCGGAGGAGCTCGCTCGGTTGCCGATTATGACGTGATGAACCTCGTTTCCAGTTGGCCACGGCGATTTTCACATTGCCATATTCCTTTGGTCTTATAATCAACTTTCAATTGAATATGGTAAGATGAAGTTTTTGCTTTTTATAATATCTATTGTATTTGTCGTTAACTGGGTTTTGATGCTTACTTAACTTTTATGAAAATGACAGTTTTATGACGAAATGGTTAGTAGATCTTTGAAATTTTAAATATGTAAAAAGAAAATACTGTTTACGATATAAATGTATACAATTAATGGACTTATTTTATTTCATTATAATATTTTTATTACGTTTAATATTCTTTTACCTATTTTACTACAGAACTATTATGAAAAGCTATAAAGATTCAACCAGGAAAAACAAAACAATATTCTTATGAGTTGTAATTACCGTATCAGTTACATTTATTGTTATGTCATTACCACGCGCTATATTTTTTAAAGTCCTTTATATAATATTCTGTTTTTTTTTTCATTAAAATGCGATATGATTCGTGTTGTGTAGTAAGTTTTAATGGACTCTTTCTTTGTTATATACAAAACATAAAACAGCCTACCCTTATTCTAACAATATAAACGAAGAATATTAATGATAAAAAAATACTGTAGCCTTCTGTAAGTACAAAATTTCATACCATATGACCTATATAAATGTAAGTCACGTTTTCAATAACCTTCAGTTTTAGCTTCATAATTTTAACCCGGTCTGATATGAGACTTCATTTTGTTCTGAAATTCTCTGCCATATAAAACATATACTTACAATAAAGTTGTAAGGAAGATTGATATTGAACGGGTACGTGTTTAAGACGCAATATAAAAATTTTGTTACTTTATTTGAACTTTTAATTTATGTATGAATTATGTTTAGATATTTTGTAACTTGTTTTATATAGGTAAATACAGTGACCATAAATGATAGCTTATACCGAAAGGCAATTTAATCTGCTTACCCCGATTGTCATAAATAAGCATCAATAATTTCATTACTTACTATTTCTAATAACGTGTAGCTTAGCATCGACTTTAAATGTGCTTTAATCTCGCTTAGTTGCATCGAGTGACCGGCATTACCATTCGTGGAAGACACCTGCATAACAATAACTATTATACATATTTAGTACACGTTATTAAAGTTCAGATACCTGTTTATCTAATGTCCGTTTGTTTTAATTTTTTTTTGGATCAATTGAAATTTCAATTAGCGTAACTCATTGTCATACTTAGTTAAGACAAACATGGTGCACGGTGCGGGCGGGCGCGCGAGCGGGCGCGGCGGCGGAAGCGGCGATGCAATCTGCTCACATTCATAGCGCCAATCAAGGGCCGCCCGCCGCCACCCGCCCGCCGCACCTCCACCGTCCAGGGGCGGATTTTTATTAAATAACAGTTTATTTGGTGTTTTAAAAATGTCATGTACGAAACCTGTTATAAAGCAATATTTTTCTATTAACTGATTTTCTCTGAAAACTCACACCAAATACAATACTTCAATTTAAGATCTCTTTAACATTTTGCAATTTTTTTTAATGATATATATAATATTATGTTTTAGAGAGTATACGTAAATTATACAATTAGCATCCGATTTTTAGTAATTATCCTTTTACCTATTTAAAATATTTACCATTGAAAATGTAACCAACCCTTAACTAATTATTTAATTTTAATATCTAATATATAACTGTAAAAATAGCAACGTAACAATTGACATGTTAATTATAACTTCTGCTTGTCTAGGTATTCATGTACATAATGAATCCCTCGCAAATATCTCTACTCTATGTTTGCTGCAATAATTTCAATAGTTATTAGTTGATTATAATAGACGAGCTTGTGGGTTATGTTTAATAGATCAACGTTTACATGCATGTCAGAATCAAGGGTGATTTATTTGCTTACCGTCGAGTACGATCCTGTTCGCCGAGCTCACGTACGACCGCTCGTAAGTTCAATGGAGGTGTTGATTAAAAATATTTCCCATGTGCGGGCGGATAAGACCCAATTGGGCGAGCAATCAGCCGCGCGTCCACCGCTAATCATGCGCCACTCGTATCGCACAGCGCTTTGTACTCGTGTATGTTATAAAGAAGGAAGCCGCTGTGATACCTACAGTATCTCAGACATCGCATTGCTTTCCAATTTATTACCTTATTTTATTTCATGAAAAATTGTAACTTTACGACATATGATGTACTTATTATGTCTTATAATTATGTACCCACAGAGATTGTCTAATATTAACAATTTTTCAGTTATAGTTATACACACATAATATACATACATAATATACACACATAATATGTATATAATACATATATTTATAATAGTTTGGTGAGGCGAAAGAGCTACCCATTTAGCCACTCAAGATACATCAATCATGATCGGTTCCAGTGCATAGTTTGTGTATGTTATGCTATTTTCATAATGACATGTTTTGCAGGATTATTGAATTATAGCTCATTTGTGTTACATTCCTAACATAAAATGACATGTTTAGCGTCGTTGCAATGAAAATACACTTAGGTAATGCTTTTATTTTTGTATCAATCTGCCTATTCATATCCCACTTTTAAGTTGTAGTAAAAATGTTATCACAAGTACTTGGAATACAGAATTTTTACTATATGATGACTCGGTTTTCCCCGTTATAAATTTCCCATGGGCCGACTAGCTTATAATATCCAATTGAGGTAGCAATCAGTAGCGTGTCCACCCCTACTCACAAGGTACTGGTGAGCAGCGTCTGTATGTTCATCCATTCATACATTTACGTGCATGTCATTCCGGCAAGTGAACGCATCACGCGCCTGTACACCTGTAGTTGGGTGGCTATATACCTGTATACACCTACGTATTGGGTAGCTTACCGAGCTATACTAATATGTATAATCAGTACGGTTTCATCTACCATATCATGAAACAAGTATATGTATTGTCAGGTTATCTTTTATCAACAAAATTATCCCTTTAGACGGGAATAATTGTTTTTAATAATACCAATATTTTTACATGCTTGTTGTTTACGAATAGAAGCTAATATTTCTCTTCACGCCCCAAGTGATTTGATCGATACTGTTTTCATTTATTTCTGTTCCTTCTAGGAAAAAATAAATGTGATAAGTAGAATAAATATGTCACACATTTTCTGCATCTGGGTCTAAAATTATTCATAAAAGTATGTATTTTGGAATGTACAGATTTTTAACAAGTTGCACTCATCCTTTGCAACGCCTTAACAACCTTTTTCAGTTACAATGACTTGGCTGATTGTTGGATTGAAGTTTATGTTATAGTTTTGCTGTTTATATTAACATTAAATAAACAGGTTATTCTTAATTGACAAGAAAAGCAGTGGCTTATTCCGCGAATGCTCAACATCCCAAAATCTTCGGCATCTGCAAGGTACGCCAGCGCATTGCAAAAACTTGGATCCTCCCGTTTTGGAGAGCTTTAATTGGTTGTGTCAACTAAGACTTTGTAAAGTAAGGGCATGGTAGGGCATCTAAGGAAAAGTTATATAGTATTATAGCAATTATGTTGTAGGTGGTACCGCTTGGTTTTGTTTTGTATGATGTAAAATGTAATTTTAAGTAGTTGATAGATTGAAATCGCTTTAGCGCTTTATATGTTTAATCGTAGTTTAGCCGGCAACGACTTTATGCGTTCAGTAATTAAATAGGAAAGCGATTAGCTAACAACTGGTGTGGCCTGCTCCAACTGTCTCTCGAAGCACCAGAACGCTCGTGGATATTTCCATCCAACGTCTCATGATTGTCTCCCATCCAACGGCGGTACCTTCCAATCGTTTGCCCCCCCTCAAGGCCACGGGTACACCGTACTCGCTCATAAATATTTGTTAATTCACTTTCATTGATTTTAAAGAACATACGTTATTTTTGATAAACCTTTTCCAGTGAGAATTGACAAGTTATTTGTGCTCGCAACTTTTTGTGCTTGTTTAAAAATTAATGTCCTCAAAGAACACAGACGTTTAAGTATTATTAATTAGACCTTTTTGATTCTCCGAACCAACGTCTCCTCTGGAAGGCGAGTGATTATTTCAATCTCGTTAGACAGAGTGGCGCGCAAAAAGTCGGTATGTGCGCCGCTCGACATTCGCGCGTATGCGACGGATGCGCGTGCGCAAGTTTTCTAATGAATTTAGAGCGCGGAAAAACTCCGCAATGTCTCTGGTCCTGTCATCTTTTTTGAGATAAATATTTTTATAGCGTATACAGTTTCTTGGTAATAGGGCAATAAGTTTAATGTGTCGCAATTTATTAT
>DWQT01000516.1:0-21912 GCA_018244895.1 Myscelus amystis hages | reverse complement strand
GATAGATAAATTCAAACTTCAAATATACCTTGTTATAACTATGAAAAAGTGAAAAAAATTGCATACTTTAAAGTTATAATGTGGTTACATATTTTATTCTGTGGCTTGTGAAAAGATTGCGTGTGCGCATGACCACCCCACGCTACGGCTGTTGCAAACGAATCGGTGGACTTGATAGTCAAACGTCATTCTTTTATTTATTTATTTATTTAAAGATACATCAACGACTCCATACAATATACATACACCGCATCATGTCGCTTCCCTCAACTTTAAATCTTCTGCTTTTTTGGCGTTATCTGACAAAAAAAATGCATCTTAAGAGACGACAAACAAAATACATAACTCTGCACCTCCACAGGAATTGAACCAGGAACATGTAGGTAAATTCATTTCGCCGCATGGAACCCGATCCCGTTTGAGGTCAACTACAGCGAGCGAGTATTATCACGTAAGCGGCTTACGTTTTCCGGCCGCTTGAAAGCTCTTTCGTCTCTCGCCAGTGTTCATTTGTCAATGTGTTTCACTTTGGTGGTAATAAACGAATTTCGCCGGTTAATGTGAATTTGCTTAAATACTCGTATCAAAGTTCAATGTCAATGTCCCGTGTGGAGGTCAAATACGCAGTTCGGTGAAATTGACGCTGAAAATTATTATTTACTCAGTAGTGCAGCGCTCGGCGACCATTGTTTGTATGATTTGACGACCGTGAACCTGCTGTTTATTTTTCAACGTTATTTCCTCGTTTCCTCGTCCGATTCCGCGTAATAAAATACGGGACAGACGATATCGAAGCGAGATTCTCTTGTTGATTTTAACAATATTTGCCCTTCATCGTGTTTTTAACAGGAAGTTTTTGTAAACAACGAATGTTTATTTAATAAATATAGTGGAATAACAAGCAAACGTGTCGTATTAACACACATAATAGCTTGAGCTGTAATTGTATATCCTAGGGTAAGAATTTATCAATTGTCAAGTTTCAACAATTGAAGTAATACTTACTTTACTTTGAGAAAAGTCATGTTACGTAAGTGAGCTAATGTTGTTTCGTATTTCGCCGCGAACGGTGTAATGGTGTTATTGAATAAGACATTTTTGAAGGAAATGGAAATTGACATTGGGTGACACTAACATGCTATTACCTAAATTATGCGATGGCCTAATTCCCTCCCACTATGAGAGGAGACCAGCAGTGTCCAGCAGGAGTCCAGCAGTGGGCTACTAAAAGGTTTAAATAAAATTCTGTTGACTGCTGCAGTACCAACTCGTACAGAAAATAATTCTGTACTTTGAGCACCTACAAATTCTAATACCGACACAAAAAACAACTAAAACTAAATCTACTGCTAACAGCCCTTGCTTTTCAGAATTTGGCAGGAGCATTTCGTGCCTCTCCGAAGTACGGCCCGCCCGAACCGGAGGATCGCAAAAGACGACGAAAGTTCGACGTTACCCTGAACTACAGACTGTGCAAACACAACTGCCTAATATTGGACGTAAGCACCTATGTATTTTTGAAATTGACAGCACAATTAAGTATGCCTAGTTATTTCATTTAATTTAATTTGTAATTTTTTAATTTTTAATTTAATTTAATTTCATTAGTTTAATTTTTTTTTGAAAGTGATACCACATTCATTTATGTCTAATTTGTTAAATAATTTCTAGTGCAATTTACTGATGCAATTACATTATTTCTCGACCGTAGACCAATATTGTTAGACGCAAAATTGATATGTGCAAAAATTGAAATTCCATTTTTCCCGCTAAAAGGCGACCTTTTATGTGAAATTTTAGTTTCAAATTTAATCCGTCCGATCTCCTCAAAGTCATGCTACATACGCGTATGGTTACAATGTTCATCGTTTGTATCTCAAAATATGCAGTAGCTCGTACATAACATGCTGTAGTGATTACTGTATAGACATTTAAAATGCAATGATTAACAGATTAATACTTTTTTTACTTTTTACGTATGTGTACTGGTTGATATCGTTGTAAATTTATATAATAATAAAGGAATATAGCTAGTGTCGAAATGTACCTTTGTATTTTTTTCTATAGGCAAACAAAAATAAATATTTTATAGGAATTGTGATTGAAATAAGTGCAAGTGTTTGATTAAAATTTCAATGAGCCATTTAATTATATAAAGCAAATTCATTTACTAAGCACAACATTTTATACCATTAAATATTAACTTTATAACTTACCATAACTTTAGCGTGTACTTATGAATATTATGCTTCGTAAACTTTATAACAGTGAAAAAATTATTTAATTTAGTTTGAAAATAATTTATCATAGCTATTTTATAACACAATTCTGAGAGTTGAAGGCAAAACAGCCACTGCTGCCTACTTATTAGCTTCAACTCTCGCCACTAGTTCCTGAATTTCTTAAAATCCATTCATAATTAATGCTCTGCCAAAAGAAGTACTAGCACATTAAATTTTGCAGGGATTTTTTAGTTAGAGTCACGTAATGTAAGCTGGGTTCAGTTTTTTTTATATGTATGAAAGCTGGATTTTAAATCAAAAGAGAGCTCTAGATTTTTCATAGTACTTAAACTAAGGGCCACTAACTAGCTTTTGAAATAATGGCTCAAATGATATTTCGTTACCGCGTACATAAAATTGTATGTAAACTTTTCTCTGTTAACTTAGATAATAGAAAATATTCTCATACTCTACCATATGCATAAAACAGAACTAAACCGAAATTATGTGCGGTTATATTAAATATTTTGAACGTCCTCTGGGTCTATAAAAATAAAAATGAGTGTCTTGAAAATGAAAATGGACGTTGTATCCTATGCATTTAATGGAAATATTCCTTACTTTTGTCTCTTTGATTGTGAAGTCTGAAGAATACCACAATAAAGCGATATAATTATAACCAGGTACAAAGATATAGCACACGCCATTTCGTGGACTAACGTAGGTATACGCCAGGTTTGTTTTATTTTAAACATAAAAAACAAACGTAAAGTGTATTACTGACGGGACTGTAATATAAGAGCTACATTTGTGGTCAACACATTTGTTTTACTGGAAATTTTGGTTGAACCGGTAAATTTACTGGTAAATTTTGAACCAAAATTCTCTAGTATTGCTCCAAAAATCCTTTCCATTCGTAAATTTGTTTTGCACGTATAACGGTTTATGTATTTCAAGCCTGTCGACATCGTGTTCATTAAAATTCTCCGAAATATTACTCCTTTATAATTTCTGTGATAAAATCGGTGTCAGGTAACGGAACGATAGGATCTTTGGATATTAAATTAGATGATGAAAATTAAAACATTGATTAAAGTAACAGAAGATCCACATAAACAAATTACTCAACAATATCGGTCTTGAACATAATGTCGAGAACTGGTTGAAATATACAACGACAGTTATTATGAATGCTCATCGTTATACAATAGACGTTATTTGGAATCGAATTCAATAGAATAGTTGACCGTAACATGATCGATTTCAACGGATTGATACTAACTAGCTAGTTAATTCTCTCTCCCATTCGATATCCGTCGTGATCACTCAGCCGTACATCAATCTGCAATTCCGAGATACCATCTAATCAGTGATATTCGGTCGAGTACTGAGGCACTATCGGTTCATTGGTAATTACTGATGCCTATCACGTATGGTTTCCTGGGATTACAGCTGATATTTCAGCCACCATATTCAGATACTATTATCTTTTACGTATTGGTAATTGATGTTACCGTGCGCGATTATTTGGGGGGAAATTGTAGAGTGTTAAATTGAGCGTGAGTGCCTAGCGATAGTTTCAAATCTGATATGGTTGGTAAGTACTTTGGAGTTAGAACTAAACGATATCGTACTGCAGATATGTACATAAAGGGTTATTTTATAAAAGCACGCCCCGTTTCACGGCTCTCTATGCTTTAAAACAATATGGTTACTTTTCGACCAGATCCTCAAGTTTGCATTTATACTGTTTTTAACCTGTACAATATAATTTACAGAACTAAATCTGAAGCGAACTAGTTACAAGCGTTTTCCATAGATATTTTCATAAAAAATTGAGGGCTCCTAAATCCACCGCCGAGATCCATCAAATGCTTATTTGTTTATTTTAACCGTAACAATGATGTTAATTTATAAATGTATAATACATGTAATCCATCTACTTTCCACAGGAGAGGTTTGACTGCAACCATCTACCCCTGATATTCAAGAAAAAGGAACGATTATCGGCGAATAGTTCCAATTCAGAGACTTCGCTAACAAGAATTTATGAAGCTGGAACTTCGAATGACAAAAAGAATAGTGTGTTAGACCTAACACAACATTATGAATAAGTCAATAAGTACTTGTGTAATATGTCTGTCTTAAAGCATGTTCGGATGTGTCTGAAATCAGGGATAGTCAATTGAAAAATGGACGTAACGGATTAAATATGGAAATGAAACGTAAATCCCAACATGTAATAAACATTTGTTCAGTTCAAATGTGTTTGTTTTCATATATCGAAATCCTATATTTATTTCATTTAATTCGATGCACATGATCCAAAATCATATTTTGTATTTGAAATATTAAGTGGCGATATTTAATTCACATCGAATCATCTATCGTTAAACTGTTTATGGTTTGATTATTTAATTGAGATTTTGACGAGTTAAACGGGTTTGCTGAAAAGGTAATGTTTGTATGAAAATTTTTCAACATATTATCTGAAAACTGTGTGTAAATGTGAGTGTTGTATCGCGTTATTATATCATCCGCGGACTTTTTTATTTATCCTGTCAGAGACAATCTAGATAATGTCGCGCGTTCTACCCTTGTATGGACAACTTATCGCAACTACAAAGTTGTATTTACAAATGTGTTGTCATGTGACTACAGCTGTGGTTTTTATCTGTTGTATTACATTTCCAACTAACTGCAGCAACAAAAGGGTATGCATATAAACGTAGTCCTTAGACGTCTGTGTACAGTATAAAATAGACGGAGGATTTGACTTGCAGTCAGTTACAATTGGTCGCTACGTCTGAGGACAAAGTTTGAAATCGTCGTCTCTGTGTATTGTCTTCCTACCTATTACTGGAGCTTTGCGCTTGTCATTAAAGCTTGTTACGTGTATTCCACAATGGCATTTGTAGGGTTACAGACAGCTTGAAGATACAGTAAATATGACGGTGATTCAAGAAACGACTTGTGGCATTTTGGATGCAACAATCCATTCAACTCTATGACACAATATAAGTTATTGCGTCTTGATCGAAGACACAAGTTTTAACGTACGTGAAAGAAAGAATAAACATCTTCGACGATTAATTATTTTATATACAATGCAGGTATTAATTACTTTTAAATGACACTTCATGTACAGATAATTTATGCGTAACCAATAAAATCCGATGAGTATTCCATGTGGTCGTTTAGCGGGAGAAAAGCGAAAACTCGATTGCAAACATATCACTGCCGGCATCCAATAGAAACTTATTTTCAGAGAACTCGCCTGCACGATATGTTTAAATAGCAGAAGTGCTATATAAACATGTCTTCTAAACATCTTGGGTAATGGAGGTGCTGAGTACATAATACCGATATGATTTTACCATATTCTCACTTGCTGACTTAATAATACTCCAATCCAGCAATCCTCACCCTTGCTGCCTATCAAGCGACATTCAAGGTTGGGATCGAAGGCAGCACGACAACGCGAGAACCTGTTCGAAGCGGATTTGATTTACGTCCCAACGGAACAACGTAGAAAGTCGATTTATGTGTAGGGCTTACATTGTCTAAACTTTAAGCTCGTTTGCTCGGCAAACAGATTTAAAGCTTTAAAATATTTTTAGCGATTTTCATTGTATTTTATTTTACTAGCCACTCTACTATTAACTACATACTAATGCCAAACAGCTGTGGCATGAAGTTACCTTTCCTCGCATTTTTTATTTAATAAAATAGGAAACGTGCAAGCAATCCCGTGGCCGTTGGAACATGTTCAAACGACTTCGAACATGACTGTGAGTGTTATTCGATTCAATTAATATAAGTCATTAATATAATATTAGTAAAACTACTATTCGGAAGGTTAACAAAAGAAATAGCCTTGTCAAAGTAACATTAGTCCTGGTAGTGACTGTTAGTAAATTAACAATTTAATATCTATCCTGTTTTCACTATTAAATGATTCTCAAAATGTGGTAGAGTTCTCCAACTTACCCGTACCCGTCAACGCTCGTCGAAGCGGTAAGAACAATTGAGTCATTAATAGATAGTAATTCGAATTTCGACTGCAAATATCAAAGTTGCTTACGACATATACCACTGCAGCAACGTTTGAATAGAATTACAAAACAAAAGAGGAACGTTAAAACTAATTTGGTTTATACAGCCACCATGGCTTTCAACACGAGAGAAACTTATAATTTGAACTTCAAACATCATGGTAATGATGTTTGAAGCCGGTAGGCTTATCAGATAGACGTTCCTTTTTCGGCCTTTGCAATGCGGAATTACTCGTAATTACACTTGTTTATCTAATTAGCGGTCTTCACTGAACGCGGGCATATTGTGCTGAAAAGTGCGTGTCGACCTTTTGATTAAATGCCTCTATGCCCTCTTTATAAGTTTGTGAGTTAATTTTAATGTGTTCTTATATATCTTAGGCCTAGCTAGCAAAAGCGTTTACAGTTTGTAGGAAGTTTTAGATGAAATGGTTTGTTTCGTATTTCATTGTATATTATAATGACGATTACATCTCAATACCTATAGTGGTGAATTTACAAATTACGTGAGATTACTCTTGAGAATAAGCAAGAATTGAAACATCTATTATTAAGTAAGATTGAGGCTTAAAATAAATAGATACTTAAATACTAATAGTTCGCAGTGATTTTAGCAAACACTGCTGAATTTCATTCGTGCCGCGCGTTTTTTATGTGAGAGAATACATTTACGACATACTATATACATTTATATAGGGACCTGGGAATCCATGTCACGTGCTTGCTTCAAACATCCTGTCACACGAACCCAGTTCGAAGCGACGAACGCTACGTTAGTTTACCCTCGCTCTGGCTTCCTGCCAAAACGTGATGCCCATGATTTCTCGAAACGCACATTCGCATACATTTACGCGACCCTAGTTGGAGAGCGAGACCTGAAATGTGCACAAAATTGTTTGCTACAAATGCTCCAGATTAGGAGCAATTTTGCCGATTCGAAATGCGCATTTTGTAGTAGTATTTCAAGCGTAGTCGCATTTAGTCCGAGGTGCCGGTAACAATACGAAAGAATATACGTTCTAAAGGTGTTCGGTCGGAAACAAAGATTTTCCACAATAACTTTCTCCGGAAATTTCACAGATCGAAGTCTATATCGGGAAAGCGCTTATTGCTTTTTACAATAGTATGCGTGTATTCTTCAATAACAAATAAAAAATTTCTTTGCCTTAAATCAGGGTTCAGCATATCGTTATGAATTTAATTTATGGAGTGACCTCGAGGTAAATTACCATTGAATTACGCTATAAATTAAGAAAAAACATGTAGAAGTTACAGTTCCTCGGGAAAAGTCGGAGCTTTATTTTTTTAATCCCGTTCCATTGGAAATAGAGCACAAAAAGTCGCAGCTAATCCGCTACGCCAGGAGGCTGTTATAGGATTACTATTAGCCCTTTATAATACAGCGTTGAGCTCGGATTTTATGAAACATTAATGTATTAAATGTAATTTGTGTAATAATGTTTCGTTTATTTTTCTAGGGAACGCGCCGTACTTATTTTATAGCGTTCCCTCCGCTTATTGTAATTATAGATATACCGTTGTTTTTGTAATATAAAGCATTTTTTTCGAATGTACATATTATGTTTCATCCCGACATGTGCAATGGAATGCAAGTGCGGGTCGTTAAAGGGGGAGGATGATTGTCCGAAATAAAATGTATGGGTGTCTGAAATTACTCGAAAATACAATAAAGATTTCATGTAAACCATTTCCGCAGATTGCAATCACCATGCAATGCTAATTTTCATATAACAAAACTTATTGCAACTCATATCTGGACTTGATTATCAATATCACAATGTAGAACTAACAATAGGTGGCGCAGGGGAATCGTCAATGGAAATGCTGTTAAAACGTTATATTTTAAACAGAAAAATAGGACCGAGATCTGTAGAAAACCCATTTAAGGAGGCGCCTTACAGCGGCGTTTCTTGCTTTCGAATTAAATCACGCTACAATACTTACCGTCAAACACAATGTGAGCAGTAAATTGCCTGCAGTTTTGAATAGTCCAGCGCCCAGGAAATAGCAGGAATGAATAAAGGTAGCTTCTCGGCGGTAGAATGAAAATTGCTTTGATCACTGCAACAGTCGACAATGTAGCAGATATCACAATACCAGTACTCGTAAAGGTGTTTTGTAATGTTATGTAGCAGTGCTTGAGCGCCTCAAGCTAGTACCTTAAATATTGGTTATTCATAGATTTCAGTACGTAATTTTTATGTTGTTACATTCGATAGCTTTATATTCACATAGGTTCATAATTGTATGTAAATTAGTGTACTTGCATTTCCTGAAGTTCAAAATATCACGTAACTGAATTATTTTACAAAACGGATTGAATTTGTCAAATATTGAAATATAAGTCAAATAAAGTTTCACGTCATAGTTTCGAATTTTAATATAACAATTTTCAGGCACGTGTAAGAGATCGATGAAACATACCAATCATCAACCACATTACGGACAGTCTGGAACATTTAAGACTACGGACGGATGTAAACCACTTACTATCAGGTCGCCCCTCTGTCTGTTCGCTAAGCTAAGTTTATGACAAAAAAAAAAGAAACTGTTATCTCTCACGTTTTTGACGAAAATACAGTAGAATCCGTTACGATTATTTCGAGTAAAAGCAAGTTAAAAAAGCAAACAGCTTAATTGATCACTTAAGTGGTTTAGGTATGCTCACTTTATTCGTGTACAAATATATTTTATCTTCCTCGTCGTTCTACCCGTTATCCGATCTTGATCGCTTTCGGACCTAATTAACGTTTTATCAATGACGAATCCTTTGTTGTTTCTTATTGACTTGATAACATCTATTTACTCGTTAAATACAGTAGTAGTCCTTACATTTTTTTTGCGTCGTAAAAGTTTTAATTTAATTGCTACTGGCTACGAAATCCGATTACGATGATAGAGGATGCAACGGATGGAGCATGCCTGTACTTGTTTTAGTGCAGTATCTCTTTGCTTGTAACTTAATCTTGGTGTTGTCGGTTATCTATACAAGGCTTGAAATGACGAGGAGCGGGAGTTTGGAAACATCACGAAATATAGACCGTGGTTTTCTCGCGATTTTTATGTTGCTTCACAAACCATTGTGTTTTTTTCTTTCAGTCCTTAGTCCCGCAATTCTGGACTGACCTTATTAATAGCAATGTCTGTTAATTATAGCGATTTTTACCAATCCCCCCTTTCAGATCTCAAGGGTTTTTAACTACCGAATTATATCGACTTGAAGTCACGATACTCATAGTTTACAGAGTCTTAAGTCGCTTGTCCTATAGTATTCAACCTAGAAGGTTTGCTTATAATCACTTTTAAAGAAATTTCATTGAACAGAGAGGTTAAAATACATATTGCAATATACTACCCGATTACCATGAATACTATAATTAAATCACATAAATACTCGTAACTACTAGCGTTATAATTTTTGTATTACGATTTCACTGTCCCACTGTGTTTCTCTCAGCGTATGTTTTTCAGTATGGCAACTTAAGGTCGGCGGTATTTGATAATTTGATGTAATATTTCTTCCCTATTCTTAGCTCTTGTCTGTGCCATCTAATCAACTTTTTGGCATCGCGATATGCATGCGTATTACCCGTTGTTTAAGGCTAGAAATTTGTGTAGCGTGAAAATTTTAATTCGAGATTTATTTTGGACTGAAAAGAAACTATGAACGTAAAATGAGGTATAATATAGACTCAAATCTATTTATATTATATTTTATTTATTAAAATAATTAAGTAACTATTGAATGGCAAAATTACGATTTTTCAGTTTTTGTGACTGAACAGAAATTCTTTTACATTACAGCCTTTTATTCAAAGATCAGCTTTTGCTATTGCTATGAGATATAAGTAGGCCTTTGAATGCCTACTAATAAAATTCTGTTTTATGTGAATTTAAGTATAATTGTGGCACTTAATTAAGACGCGGAATGATACCAACTGCTGGCAACCTAACTTTTGAATTTAAAGATCTTCAAAAATGTTGTTCATTCGCAGAATGCGAATTTGACGCGTTATTTCTTTTAATATTGTAGGAGGCTCGGTTTGGTTTATGGTTTGACGAACCTATAAACTAAGCAGACTGGACGCTTTATTACACAGTTTCCAGTTTTTAGTGTTCATTACACAATTTTATGTCTAATTAAGTCCTAGACTTTGGAGATTCCTCAGCATACTTTTGCAAAACTCCGTTGCTTAAAATGGAAATGTTTTTAAGAGACCCCATCAAATTCAATTAACGCGTTGTCAAGTAAAATAGAAAAGAAGGCAGTAAAGACCATGAATGAATGGAAACAATTCATTTTATATAAAAATACATACATCAGCCGGGATTAATGTTGCATAGCATTTTCTCACAACCAGCCTGTGAAGTGTAGTGGAGTTCTGGCGCGATTTAATTCAACATATTATAGGAATAATAATAACTTATGAAAGTAAGAATGACTGAAATTAAGTTATGATTAAGTCGGGCCTAACTTTAAGCAGAAGACTTAAATATACTGCGCGGCCATAGAAAGCACGAGCGTAAGAAAGCATATAAGTGTTATAAGTCGTCAAGACAGTGAGATTAAGCAAAATTAAGACATTGAAACTTATTTTAGTCTTCGAAAGGTAATCTTAATATTAATTATTACAAAAAATATATAAAATTATGCCATTTCTATATCTTTATAAGTAACCTAGAAAAGAAAATACTTTTAGTGTATATTAGGGGTCTTTTTTACGTCTATTTGTACATATTATATGGATGAAAACAAACCAACGGTCTGTTGAAAGAGGTGCTAATAGTTTATTGTAACATATATTTCAAAAAGATTGCAGTGTTATTTAAAAAAATCTGCCTCGAGCACGAAATTCAAACGATACTTCGAAAAGTACGGTACTGTGTGTTCAAAAATTCGAACAACCCAGGTCAAACGCCAGTTCTTTTACAGAATGATATATCATTTCATATTTACTGCAGATGCACTCATTCGTCACTTACCCAACAGTTCTCGTGGCCCTTAGTGCGCACGCGATTTCGTTGCCCAACGACTAAGCCAAATGGTACCCACGAACCACGGCAGTTGTTCCTCCGCTCGCCACGGGCGTAGATCTCTCAGGTGGCACTTTTTGTTATTAAGTCACATGACTTAAGCCAACTACCAGATAACTGGTAACTAATAAGTGGGCGAAAAAAAAAATCGCCCCATTCAAGAAACTGCCCAACTTCCAGGGAGTTTCGCGAACTTTAAAATTTGGGGGGAACGCGGGCATCGCTTAGATTGTGTTCATAAAGCATGAGCGACAGCGTGCGCTCGTTGCGCCGCAGCGGCGAGATGGGCCGTCGGGCACATGTCGCGCGATAAGACCTGAGGATCTGACCGTCGGTGGTACGAGCGGAAGAAAAAGCAGGGGTTGCGGTCGATAGGACCCCCGCGGGCGCAGGCGCGGGGCCCATTGTGCGGTACATTTTTGAGTGCGAGAAAAAAGCAGTCCACCGGTGGGAAGCACGGTCTGCCGCCAGCGGCCGCCCGCGGTCGACGCCGCTGCCATGCCGCGCCGCGCCCGCCGCGCGCACACGCTCGCGATCGTGTTCGCGCTCGCTATCGCCTGGTTGCCAAATGCGGACAGGGCTGCGTAAGTATTCGTCACATTTCCTAATCACCGATTTGTTCACAACCCCTGGCAACATTCAACCCATCTCGCAAATCAGCTCAAGTTCTTCGAGTCGAACGGCTTCTAAAAACATTCTTCACTACACTTTTCATCTCATACTCGTATTACAAAGCTCAGTCCCAAATAAAAAAGAATACGCCTAAAAACACAAAACAGTCAACTGTGAATGCAAGCGTCTAGTAAACACTATAAAATATTTATTTATTTTATTATTGCTTCATCGTATATCACGTGTCCAGTGTGAAATTATGAATTCCTGGGTTACATAAACCTTACACATATCTAATAACTCTCTGTCTCCATTGTAAGAGCAAGGAACACAGGTAATGTATACTGTTCATGATTGGTGACAAATAAATTATAAAAGTTAAAAGGGTGACTTTGTTTTATTTTCGAATTTATACGATTCCTTTCCAACACTTATTTACAATCCGGATTTCCTGAATAACGGTCCATACATCATTATCATCATTTCAATTACAACGTTAATTAGGTATTCAGCAAATAATAATATTGATGGTAACGTTTTAGTTCGCCGTCAATTGTTAAAACTATTTGTGTGGAACATATCAAGCTAGTGTTAACCGTATGTTAATCTATCAATAGGATTTCGTTATACTGGGAGAACAGAAATGTGCTCAGTTGGGACTCGATGGACAGCAATTGGTAGACTCCACCCTTACTCTGCAATGATGTGAAAAAACGCAAGCGACAACACAAAACACGCAACACAAAAAACGCAAGCAAACAATGTGAAACAGAGAGCAATGGGGCCTACCAAGGAATAAGGCTGATCCCTAAATTGCAGAAGAAATCAAAGAGTAACAATAATCAGTTAATATAAACAAAAAATAATAGATACCACAGTTTTGTGGTTTCAGCCTCCCGTCCCTGAGGCCTGGGTCCCAAATCTGGCAGGCACAACTGAGCGCTGAAACGTGTGTATGATGAACGATAACATAGTGACAAAACCTACACTCTTTGAAGTCTATCTGCACCCTGAGCTATGATCTCTCCCATCACGCAACTAACCAGCGCGGTGACTACAGTCTTGACCGTTATTATTCTCCGTGGAAACCGATATCCATCCATGGTATATTAATATGTTCTTATTTTAAACAAAACTATTCATCGTTGTTTATGATATACATATGAAGACATTATTATTGATCTCTTCTATAAATATTTCCTCGAAGATATTAGCAATTTGTTTCAGCCGTTCAGGTAGGCGGAGTCGCGACCAACGCCACGCCTTTATTCGGTCCACGCTAATATACAGCTAGCATCAGAACGTTTCGATACGAAAATTCTCTATTTAAATATCTGTATATAACAGGTTAGCAAACCGCATAATTGTATTTGCAAACGCGAATCGCCTATGAATTGGCGGCTTTAACCACTCTTTTGGTGACCCGTATGAAATGGGATTCCAGGAGTACTATATAACCAATATCTGTCCCGTATGGAAGAAGAAACACAGAATAAATTACATTCCTATATATTTATAAAATCGTGGCGTTGCAACTGGGAACAATCTTAAGAATAGTTTTATGTTATTATTATAGCTATACTATTTTCCTTGGCATATATTATTTAGTACTCTACTGCACAGTAACTTGAACTAAAACGTGTTACAGTATCTTTTCTCGTATCTGTTAATAAAATTCGGTCTAGACTTACCGTATAAAAATCTTTATTTTATTAAACTCAAATCAACAGTAAAGACAAACTAGTAAGTACCAATCCTTTAAGTACTCACAAGAAACTGCGTTGGAAGAACTTATAAACCGTTGAAACTAATTAAGTGCAACACCACTTCAACTCAGTAATCGTAATGAATAAAAAATAATAATATCCCTCATTGCCAATACAACATTTATTTCACTAAGAAAAAGCGAACTTTATGTCGCTGCAAAACATTATCATGTAGATAATGCTACTTAGTTCGGGTACCAAGACAAAATTAATATACGAATGCGCGCCACCTTCTGTATCTGTAGATGGCATAAAAACATATATAATTGGGTCATATCTCGCGGTATCCGCAGGGAGTTTAGAAAGATTACATCGCGCCCCGTTACGCTCTTTACGGTTTTCACACCTCGATAAAAAATAGAGACTCGATAAAGTGTGGCTGCGCTGCACACAATTCCACTTAATTGATAACGATTTAATAGAAATAAAAGAAATAATTATATGCAGCAATTAATTGTTACATTTTCTTGTATTGTAAAATTTTTAAAACTAATTCTTCAACCCGAATTAACCACAGGTAGCATTTTAATAAAAAAAAAATTAAACGTTTATTGAATTTTAATAAAAACTAAGAAAGCTTTTTTTTTAATAAAACGATTTCTTGACATATTATCTCTTCTTTGTTGAGTTACTTAAAGTCATTGTGTTATAAATCAAACTCGATATTTCGTTCTTTCATATTTAGCTTGAAACAAATACTTATAACAAAAATAATGTAATTTGCGGTGTATTAAATATAATATGTTCTTAGTAATTATACTTTATTGTCTCGAACAATGTTCGGTCTTTAGGCAATTAATACAGTATAGACAGCACTTCATCAAAATATCCTATAATGGCCTATTTGTACGCCAATATTCCTGATAAAAATAAAAAAAAAAGATTTCTAGTAAAATATACTACAAATACTCACCAACGTTACTAATACAAAACATTAATGGAAGCATTAGTATGATTCCACGTCACCAATGGTCATCGAAACTTCGTGTAGTTCTCGGTATTGTTAATGTTAAAGGCCAATCGTTTTATATCTTGGTCATATAGATTGACCGTTTTGCTGTAACTTCGCCAAAGCACTGTGAAATACCGAGGCACCGGGAGACATGCTCCACATTGGGCACAATAAAGTTTACGCACACGCAAATAAACCTATAAATAAAGCTGTCTCCCTGAATATATAAATAAAAAACATACATATAAAACTTCGTTCGCTTTCAATTATTATCGGTGACCCACAAGAAGCGAAAAATAATAATTTTATTTTCATTTATATCGTTGCTTTTTAAACGACTTTAGTCTTATGATTTTAACACATAATTAAAGAAATGTTAGTAGTTTCCAACTTGATAGATTACCAATTCAATAATTTATTTAACATTACATAAGTTAACGTAAGAAAATTTATTTTAAACTAACTCAAGCAGAAGATACGCCAATGCATTTTTAAGTAGATTTAACAATTTAAGTCACCTAACATTTTCTACGGAACATTAAAACTGTTGACGACTTCGTTGCTCCAGTTTCAGTGGAACTTTCGAATACGAGTCTCGCATCCTTCCGGAATTGCTTTAAATTCGGCTTTGAATACGAATTCATGAAAATTACCTACACATTGTTACGAGGCAACGATACAGAGGTCGGTTAACCTCTAGTCGTAAGTCACATGTCTAGCGTTTTGTAACGCTACTTTATTCAAATATGCACGTTATATTCCGCTTATTTGATTTATAAAAGAACATGCGAGAGTACAAGACTTGCAAATTCACATAGTTATAAAAGAAGTTCATAAGGACTTCCTCTATGTTGGTCTTGTTTGGAATCGTTGAAAATGAGATATCGAAACAGTAAAGCTACGTTTCCCGTATAATCACTAGTGCAGTTATCGAACGCGTTTAATAACTGAGATATGTTTATTAAAATAATAATTAACAACAGTACATGAGATACTCAACTAATTAAAAACAGACAATTATTACATCGAACCGTAAAAAATATAGCGGTAAACCATATTGGCGGAACATGCTAGGTTTTTAAAATCCTTTTGAATGTTACACATAGGGTTTAGATCGAATAAGACAATCATAACACGTCAAGAGTGTGAGAATGTGTACATGTTAAAGTTATTTATTCGCTGTCAAAAACATAGTACGACATAAATTTGCGTGTCACAGCTGATCGTGTGTTATAGCCTCAACATGCACTGAAAACGGTTCGCGCCAGTACAAAACTGTTTCCTATAAAAAATAGCCATTATTATAAGTTATTTGGTTAAAATGAATATTTGAACGCTAATCACAAATTGATTACAATTCGTTGGGGTTACAAATGAAATAAAACCAGATCGACTCTTTAAAAGTGTTAATTCACGACAATAAGGGTTTCGTTACACGCAGTTGGTTTGATAAGAGTAAGCCAATTATAAATAAAAAAATCTCAATACAACGCTTCGATCGCTCGGAAACGAAGTTCAAGTAGATATTGCTAATGAAAGGTGAAAATTAGACCGTGAATTTCTGTTTGCACTGCATTTATTGACCAATAAACTTCAATCGCTTCTGACCTTGATCGAAACCTTCAATCCACTAAATAATATTGAAAACGGAAATCGTTCAAGGTCATTTAATTACAACAGTTAATGATATTAATGAAACTAAAAAAACGTTGACTGATTAATAAAACGTTGTTACTGTATTTAAAAATAACACGTATTAACAATTTTGATAGCGACCGTGAATCGCTTTTATTTCTCAAATCATACGCGATAGTAATATCAAAGCTCCCCCAACTCCCACAATACTTACATGAAATTGGATAATTTGCAAAACCGGACATTTGCCTTCCCTAGCGGCGGCGTCACATGCATGCATCGAGACGATAATGAAAACTGACATGCGATCCCTCACGTATGTCCAATACCAGGCGAACGGTGAACATTTTTATTGCATTGCGATATAACTTTGTAAAGGGATTGATTGATAGGTATTTGTGTCAATTTGCAAGCTCGCTTCACGCTTTAGTGAGCTGGCCACATTCTTCACATTGTTCACCTAACGGCACTTCCGATAACTAATATAGAAAAATACTGTAAATGTATAGTTATAAATAAATATCTGAATTGTATGATTTTATTTCAATAAATCCGACGAACCGAATTGAATTGGGAGTTTAATTACAAAGCCTATTTTGTAGCCTTAAAGGTTAAAATAAAAATCCTTTATCATTGTTTCCGTAGCCATAAAACGAGACTATTGTACCTTACTTTCCCCTGTGTAGTTTCGGCTCTGATGATGAGTCAGTCATGGGAAATGGCCGAAATGACCTACTTCTATACAATATTAGCATAGACAAACTGACATGACTTCACTGAAGTTATATTTGTTTGTTGTTATTTATTAGCAAAACTTTATTCCCAATACGCTTGTTCCTAATACAACATTCGTCTGAGTAAATTCTTACACAAAATTTCCGTTCGAAACGGAGTTGCGAAACTATGCAGGATATAAAACTATACAAGACTTGTTTCTTTATTTTAAATTTCTTTTGCTGCTCACATTCCCCACTGTCACAGCCATTTTTATTGCACACGTTAAATGCTTGCGGCGCCATACTCGAGAATTTAGTGAATTAGCGAAATTTTTACGAGAATATTAAGTTAAAAAATTCTATGGGAAATATTTATTCTTATACAATAATATACGACGCTCTGCGCTCTGTCAATATAATAATATTCTGTCAATATGGAACAATATTTAGAAAAAGACTTGTTTACATACGAGTATACTTAGTTCGTATTCAAAGTATGAGATGAGTTATACAGTATGATGTTTGTCATAAGAAATTCGGTTATATTTTTACGATAATTAATAATAGTAATAAATAAATTCTAATTCAATAGTAATCAAGTAATGTAAATAAATAATCAGTAAGAGGATTTTATCCAGCATTACAAATGTTAGTGGCATTACCGATATAAATTCCAAATATAGGCAACTCAGTTCGACTAATTGGGTTGAATTCCGAATGGCCATTGAATTGACCGCTGTCTCTAAATGAACCTAAACGTTTTAATGAATTAGTACGGTCTGTACAGACTGAAGAGGACAGGTACACCATTATCAATGAAACTTGATTTAGACACTCAAAGTTTCGTATTTAGAAACAACCACCAGCCAGTGAACAGATAGCGCTGAAATTCGGAACCAAACCGACTATCTGACCTACAGATCTGTTTCGTAGTGGACACTTGACAAAGTGAGCGGGCAGTGCAGGTGCCCACAATGGTATCAGAGATAGAGTTGCTGTTAACGCTTCAGTTCGTCGTACAAAATGAAGCTTGTTTTTTAGGTTATAAAGAAGAACATAAAACTTTGTCAAGCCTCCATACATAAATGAAATCAATATTAGAAATCGTAAGCGAAACAAAACCAGCAGTGTAATTTTTATGAGCGTTGTTAAAGTTCCACGAATCTTTAAGAGTGGCATAAAACACTCGAGTTGACTACGAATTTATAATAAACACGTGTGCTTCAAAAGAGACGACGGGCCATTAGGTATAGTTGAGATAGGTATTAATAAAAGTTGCCGTCGAAGCTTATAATTAGATTATATAATTATGTGTCTGACAACATTTCTACCGACAAATATCAGTCACGACAAAGTTACGAACGTTTCGCGACCTGTATCTCTCAGGAGGAAATAAAGACGGAGAATGCTTTTCCTTAGCCGTATTCTCAACGGACATGACGCTGTACCCGAGACAAATTGCTACTACTTGTCATCGGAAATTGTAGATTGACACGCGTCAATAGTTACCGCTCTATTGACTTGTTTCCTTATACCTCGCAGTGACATATCCCCGGAGATCTAGGTCTTGAATCTACAGTTACGTGTCATGTGGATATTACATTAGGGATTGAGTTAATTCAAATGTATTTATTCAGAGTTGAAACGGAAAGATACCGATGATTGTGGAAAAGTAGTGTCTTAATGAAATAGCTGTTAGTTTTTACATCGACAACAATTTCAATAAGAATACTCAAAAAAAAATGATTTATTTTAGATATACGAGTATATAGGTCCCACTTTAAGTGTCTGTTTATACCTAAATCAGGTACTTAGTAACGAAAACGCCATTTTTTTGGTTTTGCTATTGTCAGAAATCGTTGAACAAACTTTGAAGACATCTGATGTTACCAGAAGTAACTTACCCAAATTACTTTTATTGATTATGTTATATATATTTGATAGCTAACTCAAAACAGTATTGCAATGCCAAGTGTAAATTGTAGTTAACTATTTTTAATGGTAACTTAGTTATTCGGTAAGTCTATAATAGGTTATAATAAACTGAAGTGGTTTATCTTATATTAGATACACAATCGACGAAAACCGATGTAAAATAGACCGAACAGAACAAAGTTGATAGCACGTGTGCTAACTAAATTGATGGATGATAATTTGATTGAGAGTGAAATCGATTAGCTAACTGATCTACATTTATACTCTTAACGACCGAGGCGACGCCTTGGAAAAAATTAACTCTGAATTATTACGTGAAACTTGTGATAAACTTTCATATTGTATACTGTTGGATGTAAGTTATAGTAATCATACAATATTCGGCATATCCAGTGGCTACTAATAAAAAAACATAATACAGTCAATTTACACAAGTAGAAACTAAGCTAAGTTAAGTCGAACAAGATATGGTATATTTTATCATACGCGATTCACGATGCGTCAATACTGACACTGTCATTTTTCTTCGCCTCTGTTATTGTTCTGCTGCACACGGGTTTCCTATCAGGCATCAAACTGTAGTCAACCACCATGCTGGCCATGCTAATTAGCCGACTTCAGACATCCCAGAAAATATTACATAGCTAAAACCACCTAAAGCTTTCTATCACCGATATACCAAGTTATATTGAAATTTAGATTAGAAAAGGCAAGCAACATTGTAATATTAGAAACACTTGCCTGGAAATGGACCCAGAACCCCAGATTGGGAGACCGAAAGTCAAACCACTAGGGTTTCACACATTATAAAGAAGCCAAGATATAAAAACAAAACATTTATTGGAAAAAAATCGATCTACAGCATCGCTCATCCGACAACTCGTAAGAAGTCTCTGATACAAGGTTAGCCGCTTCGTCGGGCATATCGCAATATTGAAAGCTATTGAGTTTCAGAGCCCTTAGAAATGCTTGAGCGGCCTTATTGCGAAATCCTCGGCGCTGCACTGGGAATTTTTCATCTTGGCGCCGATATTTTCACTTTCTACCGAAGTTTTGGAAAAGTAAAAGTTTTAATACTTTCCATCTGCACCTTTTGACTTTCGTGATGGGCTTATGATGTTTTCACAAGAAACGGTGTAAAATAGTCTTTCGTTTTTGAAAATGTTAGCGAATTTTTAACGTTCTGTCACCGTACATTGTAACTAAATGTACAAATTTATCATGTCGCATAGTTCCCAACTTAGTAAATTGTTATATCATATAGTAATTCGACTATGAAAAGTTTTATATTATGGGGTACTATTAAAAGCCGTAGTAAGGCTTTTTCAATTTCAGCATAAGGTTTTGGTAAGTCAATTAATCGAGGAGTGCATTGATTTATTTTAGCTCGTTATTTCATATTTTATTTTATCTTATAATTCATATTGGTTTTAAATTATACATTGCATTCAGTAAGTAAATTTTCGAGTAGCAGTTTTTTTCTCAAACTCTTTTGACACGGTAATCAATTTATATTACTATCAAATAATATTACTAAGTATTCGATTTAAATTACGGTCTGTGAAGAATAAAACGCACTATTGTTTTTACAAATACTGATATATTGCGGATAGCGTGTAAAGGTTAGGAGTGGACGAGGGATGCGAAGCTGAAAAATGCAATTCTAACACCTGAGATGACATTGCGGTAAGAGAAAATAAATGCACTTATCCCGGGCTCCGGTCACGTTAAAACTTGTAGCTTTATTTTGCGAAGTTTAGGCGCTTCACGTGAAAATTGAAGCCGCTTCAAAAAATACCTTTCATCGAATACGTTAAGCTATTGTTCGCTTTGTGGAATATAACTCAAACCTTTTAGACTTTTAGGATAATAGAATCGATTGAGCTTATTCATGTTACTCTAGGGCAACAAAATGATGAACTGTCTATGAAAGAAACAATATTTTATTCCATCAAATAATGTTAACTTTTTAATTATAAACGTGTATTTTTAATTACTATATGTATGCTTATTCTTTGAATAATACCAACAATTACCGAGATTTAAGAGTTTTATATATAATATGATACTTCAGAAACTTGCTTTAATGCAACGCTAAAATAAGCATAAATATGTAATGGGTGCAGTGCAGAACATTAAGCCTTAAGCATGATAATAAGACTTAAGACTCTCTACTTGACTACGTAGTCTTATATAACTCAGACAAAGTAATCGGTATTAAGAACCAACATATAACTGAGCAAAAACTGCCAACATATAACTAAGCAGAAACTGCAAGTGGGCGCCTAACCGCGTGACAGTAAAAAGCCCCTAACTGTATTTTGCATTTGGTTGGCTTTCAACGATCCATACCAACAGCAATGATTATTAATTTTAAATACCAATTTCGATCCGAAGCTAGAATGTTTCTGATCTCGTTTGGAAGGTTTAAATGGCGAAAGCGGTAAACCACGGACTCATCAAAGAAACAAATATTTGTCCTGGGTGGAAATCGAACCTATGATCCCCGAGCAGTCAGTCTCTAACCACTGAACCCAGGGGACAGTGAACATAGAACAATTGAATGGTTCCACTGTTTCAGTACAGCACGTCATCAAAGTGTACCTATCACTTCTAAATATGCTGCTATCTGATCGCGAGGCGGCTACGTTATTGAAAATCAAGTTCAAGTTCAAGTTCATGCAGGTATTACGCGGTTTCGGTGTAATTCGGAGAACAGAAAGCAAGTTACCGGGATAACTGGGATTATATTGATTTATAGTGCTTGCTGTAAATTGGCTATGGTAAAACAACAAAATAAACTTAGTACTATTGAGCTCGCTTTCGTCTCTCGCGCTTGTATCTAATATGTATTGTATCACAATAACGAAAAAAACGAGATATTAAAAACGTCTTCGCTTGTGATTCATAAATAGGTATATATATACCTTACCATATATATACCATATAATCCTTATATAGGTA
>DWQT01000515.1:0-21928 GCA_018244895.1 Myscelus amystis hages | reverse complement strand
AAAGTATGTCTCCCTTACCACACCCTTCAAACCAGAACACAGCAGCGCTTAACACTACTGTTATAAGGCAGAAATAGGTGTGGCGGTGGTGCCGCCGGAGTCGAACCACAGAGGGTTCTACCACCTTTAGTGACATAAATGTCATTTTTAAGTACACATTTAAATTTTTTTCAAAAGCATGTATGAAAAGAATAGTCAGCAGTTATAACTGACTCTGCCGCCCATGGAAATCTGCAACTAACATCTAATAACACTAAGGATGGATCTGTTAGTTAATAATAAAGACGTTAATGGTTATGAGGGCAGTTAATCCGGCTATTAAAAGTTGGTTTTAGATACATTGTTTTTGTTTAAAATCGAGATGGCTTTATCTGTTGGGAAAGTTATACATTGTTTTGGTAATAATTGCATCACGGGGCAAATAACTGTAGCAGTAGTACTAGCCCACGCGAGCTGTTTGACCAGTTACTGATCATCAAACGGGCTTAAAATTAAATTAAATTTAAAATCTTTGTATATTAGGTACTCTATGAGAAGACAGGGCAGGGACTCGTTATTTGATATTTAATACAGTTTTTGTGTAAATTAATTTTTTGTTTAATCAAATTAGTTATTTGCAATAATCGTCAAATATAAAATATTATGTGCGGTCATAATATATTGTTATTTTTATTTTGTATAATTATTATTATTTTTATTTTTTGTTTTGTTTTCTTCTATTACTATTTTTGTACTTTTAGTTTTTATAACTGTGTAGTAATTTTTTTGGGACAAACGCAGTCCGCGCAAAACAGCGATTTTTTTTTCATTCTTTGCATTTCTTTTCTATATCTTCATGCCGTATGGAGCGCTTCTCTCCCGTAATGACGCCTGCAAACGCAAAATACACAGCAAATACCAGTGCCGACACGTATTTCACCCGCAAACGAGACATCCTCAGCTTTAGACGCTCCATAACGGTTACCTTGCACTCTCCCTCCATAACGATTTTGATGAATCATATCTATGAACAATCATTAAAATCAATTCACCCGTTTACGCGCTTCGACACCACAGACAGACCCATACAGAGACGTCTCAAACTTAAAACACTCGTCTTTTGCTTCTGGGGTTGAAAAGACTGCAACCAAGACATTTTCTTCGTCGAAGGCTTTTGATCGATCTTTAATTATACATCAGTCACCTGAAAAAACAAAGTTTTATTTCTTTGATTAACATCAACAAACACCGGCAACCTGCCAGCATGTGACCTGAATGCAATTTGCTAGGTCTGTTAAAAAAATGTTTGTCTAATCGTTGGTAAACAAAGAGAAAATCTTTTTCGTGTGATTTAATCGGTGAATACATAAAAAAATGTTATCTGCACTCCCGTAAGACAAACATTAAGATCTCATGAACAACTTCATCAACCGGTTAGTTTAAACGGGCGTTGTGTATGCAAATTTTGTGTGTGTCTGTGTGTGTCATAGTTAAATATGGGTCACAATCATGTGTTGTAACTCACCCTTAAATCCCGTTACTTTTGCAAAATTGGCTTTCATTACTGCCCTTTTTTTAATGTCTACGAGGTACCTAGAATATGGGTTATCAAAAATAATATCAACAAAAAACTCCGATGATTCTATATTGAAACAAATATGCAATACGTCAATAGCTTATACAATCTTACGTTATTCCCTTGGGAACCAAGGATTTGAATTTATTTATATGATTAAGTAATAGGCACACAAGTTTCAACAAAGCCCACAATATTTACGTTAGCTAAAAAATCTTATACTTATCTGTATGTGTACATAATAACAATTGTCGCAAGCAAATAAATTATTGTCAGCCGATGTTTGTTTAAATATGAGGCGACTGATCCGCAAGCAAATAGCATTTATTTTAAGACTGTGTTGCTAGGGTTGTGAATTTTCATAAAGTCCAATTATAGGAAACTGTACAAAAAACACTTTTTATCCACTCCCTCACGATTGTTCCTTCGCCGTTATAGCAAGTGATCTAGCTTTTTACAGATTCATCAATTGAAAAAAAAGAAATTCAATACAATCATGATTAACAGTTACTTTATAATCTTGAGTACCCTTTTGTCCCTATAACCGCTAAAATTAAATCGAATATTCTATGAGGAAAGTTCGTAATGGTGGTTGCAAAATGACCAACCTTAGGTATGGTGACATGAGGACAATAGTTGACTCCAGGCAAATGGCAGTGGGAAGAATCAACGCACTAGCGATCACGCGCCAACAAGACAAGACATTCATAATGATTGGTTCGAGATGATTTATTCATAAAAGTAGTTGCCAGCACCTCATGTCGACCAGATCCTATAATCGGAACGCTTGGAGGACAAAAACATGTAGTCGCTATATTCCTGGTTGAAAGATTGACAAAAAAGAAGAATCAAAACTAGTAAAAACAGGATAGTTACAAAGCGGAATAAAGAACCAAAAGGTAGCTTAGCTTAGCTTAGAAATTATGGAAAGAGAATCAGTGATTTAAGAAGAAAAAAAAATACCAGAAAACCAGATCTAATGTAACGGTTGATGTGAAAACCCTTAAAGAATATGATATAATATAAAGAGATGTTATCTAAAATTAATTTTATTGTATTCCGATTGCTTAAAAAGTATACAATTCTAATTGAACTACCGACTCTTGGGCTGTTAACAATTTACTGAATATAGTATTGTGTTAGAACGACATAAGTAATTAGAATTTTAAAAAAATGCAGCAACCGAGTAAAGACGAGCAAAGTGGCACAAAACCCGGACACACGTATTGGCAATGGATTTTGACCATAATAGGTATTTTTTACAAAGTCCCTCCTCAACAAACATGTAGTTCTGTTAATAAATAACAATAACAATTGTTTTCTAACATTTTCCTCTGTACGGCATCCATGTTCATGATTTTTTGTAACTGTGCTTATATGAACTGCAAATTTACATCCTGCTCATGTAATGTACTCAATCTTCTACACTATACTCCTACTTCTATACTACAATTATTTACTATGAAAGTAACTGACACTAACATTCTTATGCCTATAGTCCTATTTCAATATAATAAACTCGAAATCGACAAAATCAATTCTGAGTAGGTCTAAGTAGGTCTAACTTATCGAACGTTTTACTCAAAACTTTTCTTGATCTTCTCTCATAGTGAGATAGATCAGACCATAACCTACCACGCTGGCCAAATGCGCATTCGTAGTAAAACTTGATTTACAAGCATTAACATTCACCTATGTAACAAAAATAAATGACTTACTTGACCTACATATTTCAAATGCAATTAGTTAGAAATTTTAATGAAAATTATATTGTCTATTGTGAATTATGTTGTAAGACAGAATTGTTTACATAGATGCATTATGTTCATTTTCAGTATGCATGAATACAATCAGTTATGGCTTGGACGTTGGCTGGATATCGCCTATGACGGAAATCTTGCAATCGGAGCAATCGCCAGCTGGCGAGCCCTTATCCGACATCACGCTATCCTGGATCGCCAGTACCATGTGTTTGGGGGCATCCCTTTCAGTTCCTGTATTCTCTTACATATCTGATAGGTTCGGGAGCAAAGCCAGCGTCATAGCCATCACAATACCGCAGGCGGTAAAAAAGAAGTTTATTTTAACTTATTAAAAAAACATTGTTCTGTTGCTGTAAGATTTTAGTGTACCACATGTTTTAAGCGCTTTAAAATTAAATGAATACATTTCGCTTGACAGTTGTAAACGAACTTTAAAGTTGTCGTTTTCTATTTTCAGATTTCCTTCATAATGAGACTTTATTTCGCCTCAGGCCCCAGTTTGATTATTTCGAGAACATTCAGTGGTTTTGCAGCTGGAGGATGCTTTACAGTCACTGTAATGTACGTGAAGGAGATAAGCCAGGAGAACAATAGAGGAATTCTAAATTCCTTGCTTATACTCGCTCAGAATGGCGGCATTTTGATCATGTATATAATGGGAATAAACTTAGACTATTACACAATCCTGTGGATAATTACCTGTGTCCCAATAGCGACGGGAATTCTGCTTTGCAAAGCCCCTCAATCTCCCGCGTTTCTGATAAAACAAGGCAAGACAAACGTAAGTGGAAGGAGGACAATATTTTTAATAAATGCTTGCATCTGCCTTCTTTTTAACGTGTACATTCTGACTTATTTTAATGGCTTCTCAAGAAGAAATAGCATTCAATAAAAAAAACCAGCATATTGCGCGTAATTCTTTTCATAATAAAACTTTTCTGATGCATTACTAATTTTACAGGAAGCTACAGCAGTATTAGCTTTCTTGAGAGGTTTGGACAAAGACGACAAGGTGGTACTAACCGAGATAGAACAAATGAAGAATGAAAATGATTATTTCAAGTCACAACCTAATATGACCTTAACCAATATAGGTAAGATTGAGACAGTCGCTATCTACGATACTTTGTCGCCTACATTTCTAGAATGCATTATGTATAGAAATCTTCATGACGTATTTCGAGATAGTTGTGCCGCCATCTAACATAATGTAACATTCCTATTATCTTTAGTAGGTATAATAAACGTTTTTTCGAAATAAAATGCAATATTTTGAAATGAATCTCTAAAGATGTCGAGCAAAGATAATTGAAAAAGTCCTTTTAATAAAAACTTCGTTTTCTGCAGTGATAAATCCAATATGGCGTCGAGGCATTTTCGTGTCAATTATGATAATAGCAATCCAAGCAACAAACGGCGCGTTCGCCATCACCACCTACGCATCAACTATATTGATGTCGACTGGTGTCAAGTTCAGCATCAGCCCAGAATTGCTATCCCTGAGTATTCCTACCTTGTTGATTCTCGGATCGACCGTTAATACGCTGTGTGTGGAGAGAATTGGAAGAAGGGTAAATACATGCATATATCATTGTTTGTCTAGTCAAGCATGCGTTACCAGTAAACTACTTTTGATTCTTTATACTCATTGAAGTACTTACTATCTGCTTTTGTGAAGATTTTTCTAGCTTGGACCAAAGTTCACACCTGCCATTCGTTGCTTAATCTAGCCGCTTTATCGTAGCCTAATTCATTGGAAGGAGCGATGGATACAAATAGATTCATTAAAAAACTTAAGCTCGAAGCTAGAATTTACACAGTTTCCAATTATTTTCAGATACTAAACATGACAATGCTATCAATATCTGCATGCTCAATGCTGGGCATAGCAATCTCCATGCTGATGAAGCACCACGACGTGTTCGTACCGAGCTGGTTACCCATAATATCCATGATGTTAAGCGTTTTAGCGTTTGCCGGTGGCGTATCTCCTCTACCATTTGTCATAATGGCCGAGATGTTTAACTTTCAGGTAAGCGGAAAAGCTTATTCACTATTGTTACTGTAACTACTAGCTGACGATATTATATAAGTACTTTTAATATCTTAACACGATTTGAAAATTATAATAGGCAGACACGAGGAAACTCGTACACTTCACGACATAGCGAATTTTCACCAATATGTTAACTTAGAAGCCTTTTTTCTTACCGAGCTAAGCTCTCAGATCAAAGAATAGTTCTGCTAGTTGATTTATATAAGAATTTTATCCTTTTACAGATACGAGCAAAAGTATTTGGCCTAGTATTGACATTTGCGTGGTTCATGACATTCTTGCCTATCGTGGGCTTCATGCCACTGTCCAACTCTTTAGGCCTCCACACAACGTTCTTCATATTCGCCGGCATCAACGTGTTCGGGGTTTTCTATACATTCTTCTTCTTACCCGAGACAAGAAGGAAGTGTGTTGACGAAGTGGAAAAGGACATTGCAATCAGAATTGGACTGAAGACGGTGGATAAGAACGTTATATAGGCTGTGTCGGTTGTGAACATTTACTCGTACACGGATATATGTACTTTTTGTGTCAGAAAAAACAGATATTTGGTGTACAGTAAGTGTTAATCTTGATACGATGTTCCAATTCTGTCACTGTTTGTGCTTTGATGGAAAGTTTTGCCCTTTTGATATACATACATGTACATATGCTACGTATGTTTATGTGACGTTAACGGCACTTTAGGCGTCTCGTCGGTTTGCAGCGCCGTGTAGAGATTATGTCGCGTTATGTTGCTATGCACTTTTATAATTCCTTACCGTTCATTCGAAATCAAATGTTATTTTTGATGGATGTAGTTCACATGTAGTGAATGATGTTTTAATTAAATCGATTCCGTAATACCTGTCTTCATTTATATTTTCCAAAACTCAAATAAATAAATAAATGGAGCACTTATGACCCTGACGAAAGAAGAAAGAATATTCTCAACCCCTTATAAAGAATAGAATAAATAAAAGAATATTCTTAACCCCAATGGGAAATACCCGTCACTGTACGAGTCGATATTATGTGCATAACGCTATGAGATATTGGGATTAAGAAAATGGTATAATTAGTTTAACAAAAATAAATAAATTTGTGGCGATAATATTTAATTATATTTACAAAAAATACAAACAATTTACAAAATAGTTAAGTACAAGACAAGCATGACTAAATACATGGGCTAATAACAAAGGCTGATAACATTGTGATAGGAATATTTCGAGCATTTTGGCAGTTCACTGGCTATAAGTTGATAAAACGTGACGCAAGAGTAAACTAACATTTGTAAAACTTAGCATTGAATTATTGTCCTAATTATTATCCACTAGCAGCGTCTGCAGCCAGGAGTGTACGCGTGGCGAGGAAAGTCTCGTGAATAGAATCGGTGTATTGATGGTACACCGCTCCGGCGTCCAGCCAGACGTGATCCCCCAAAGGCCATCTTTCGCCACAACTGGCGCTCCAGGATCAGGCTGCCGAACATGAGGAAACATATTTATTTATGCGTAATGCGCGAATATGGTCAACTTAATTGTAACTATATCGCTAATCCAAAAATTCTACAATGATTAGTACCGGGCCTAATACAGTACCCTGAGAAACACCTATTTTTTTAACTATCCGAATATTGAAAACTCACCACACAAACAGTATGATGAGACACAATAGGTTCCAAACATAGAGTAGAACGATCTAGAGTGGTGTTATGTTTTTTTATAGCCTTGTCGCATTTGTTTCTGGGAATCAAGTTTTGTGTCGAAATCCTCATACTATTCTGCTTGTACCGCTCCTTCGCAGATTGCGGCAGTATTTCGTTGTTGATCTAAAAATAATAAAAGATATTACATAACACTAGAACCGGACTAAGCACTTGACATACTCTTACCAGCAAATTAGTGAAAATCCTTTTGAAAGAAAAGCTTTTGATACATCTTTTATTATATAGGTCATTTCCTCTAATCTACATTTCTGTTCCTTAAGATTCAACAACCATTAGGTACACATTGCAGTGTCAAAACGCAAATATAAACATAATATGTACATGGTTCACATCGTGGAATATTTTATTGTATTTTGAATTTTAATTTACTTAAATCGGACCGTTCACACTATTGTTAAAGTCCACATTAATAATCTATTAATGACCTTACCGTTAATAACATTATCAATAATAACCTTCCTAAAAAAATTTTTGAAATGTGTAATGAAATTATATATTTTTTAATATACTTACAATCAAACGGGGCCAATAAGTGGATAAGAATTTAGCACTGACAACTCTTCCCCTGGTCGCCGAGATGGCTATCGGGGTGACATGCTCGCTGTATCCAACGGGAGCAGCTAACTTCAGCAACGCCACATCAAAAGCTGGGTTTTTGTAAACATACGCAGGATGTATCTCAATCCATTGTAACGCAAACAGAAAACCGCCTTTTTTGCAGTTCACTGAACCCAGGCGAGCTTTGAATAGCTTGATAGATTCTCGCACGCTACAAAAATGTACGTAAGTTAATTTAATAATTTTTTTGATGCATAATATACATGCGATCTTTAGCTAAAAGTTTTGTAACCTTTATCTACTGATCAACTACCAAAAATATGGTTAAACCGTAATTATTCGAGTAAATTATGAACTTGAAAGATCACCCCAGAGGCCTAAAATCCTTAGTGTCCGTCTAAATAAAGGCTTGGTAAGTACGTAAGAATATGTGAAAACTTACTTATAAAATTCAGTAGCTGATGTTAATATCCATTTTTCATCTACCAGGGCACCAGAAGCGTAGTGAGATGACTTCTTTTGTATCGATACAGCAAATGGATAATTCACATGAGACTTGCGCCTGATTGTTTTACTCACCGCCTTCGATGTCCTGTTTAGCTTGTAGTTAACTGATTTTGGCGTTGACTGTACGGTTGATACTAAAATATTAAGTACTGTTAAAGTCTGTTAAATGAATTTTTCTTAAGGGAATGACCAAAAAACAGCAGAAAATTCCTAAGGACAGCGATAATTAGACTCTCTGTTTCAATAAATGAATCTAGCCCAATAATATAACGATAAAATGATAATACTCATCATTTTGGTAATATTCTTGATAACAATGTTAAGTATATTATCTTACAAAGTACAGTTAATAAATTTAATAATTAATAACGATTTATGGTACGAGTATTTACCTTCGATTGTATGTAAGGTGCCATTGTCTATGTCAGATATATCCTGAGAATTAATACGATTCTCCTTTGAACCCACATTAAAAGCCTCATTGCTTTCTGAATTTAAAGAAGAATTGTTCTCTATTTCATATTCTTCTGATACATCTTCATTATTTTCTGTTTTTGTATATCTTACACATCCAATGAGGAATATCAAAAATATTTTTAGCGTAATATCTTCCATAGCTAAAGCAATTTTTGAAGAAAATCGATAATTAACTGTTACATATGATGAGAATTTTGATCACCAAATGATTTCCTTCGTCTTGGTGTCTCTGAAGATATTGCAATGCTATATCGAAGAACCAGGTGTTAAATACTATTGTCAGGTTAAAAAGACATCTCAAAGTAAGCGCGCATAGCAAAAAGATGATTACTACGAGAACAATTGGCTGAGATTACACGCATCTGTGCTTACAATGAAAGAGGGAGTTTTTATCATTTTGTAATTAAAGAAGAAATGTTTGTGGTTGGATTATTTTTCTGTATTCGTCTTCAACAGTCGAAGTTGCGAGCTACAGTTAAAATTAAGTGCGTTACTACGCCTACATAATAGAAGCAGGTCCGTCTATCCATCAGTGTAGCCCAGCCATATAAGCAATTAAAACAATTTTTGGACTCGCGACTTTAAGATATTCATTTCACCTACAAAGCGGGTCAAATTTTATTCAAACTGTTTTTTTGATTAGTTTATGAATTTCTTACGTCATTTCTCGGCGTGTTTGTACCATATAATACCTGTTTCCGTAAACATCTGTAGTGCACAAAGCTGTTTTTCTTTCTACGCCAAAACTAGGTATTGTGGTCTTGATTGAGCACAAGCAATTGTGAGTAATGCGCAGATGCAAGCGTAATGGATATCACTATTAGTTTCATTAAATTCTTATTTATCTTGAAGCTTTATTTTAATTTAATATTTAGTGTAGAGAGCGGTAAGTTGATTTGATGTTACTAAGTTACGATCGCCCCTACAAGAAATTATTTAGAATCTCCAAAGCAATCCAATTGTGATTTATTTTTAGGATTGACAACGGTGCAAACGGATTTGGAATGTGAATTCCCTCCGAAGTTCGAAGAAGATCTTACACATGTTAGGAGAAAAAGACTGACCACCAAGACAGGGCTGGTCTGCTTAGAAGACTACCCGTATACGGTTTCGATCAGGTGGACCGGGCAGAGTTTCTCCATGAACTGCATTTCATTTAAAAGTTTCTAGACTATTAGCGACTGCAGAAGAATCCTTTATTAATTTCCCTATTGTAATGTTCTGCTGGTGCTTTTTGAATTTGAATTTCATGCTGAATCATAAGGGCCTGCACCTTGCATTCGTGGAAGTTTGAAAATGGGTGGTTAACTCTTTCTTTTGTCTATGAATTGTCCAGGTTGCATGGGAAGCATTGGTGTGGAGGAGCCATAATTGATACGCGGTGGATATTGAGCGCAGCCCAGTGTTTCGACTAGTAAGTAAAAATGGAACCGCTCTATTTAAACTGCAAGCGTGTCCTTCTTGGTTGATTATCGTGGTTGCAAGGATGGAGTGATAAAGGAACTCTTAATACTTTGGGCATCCGTTCACTTCTGGGATGTTAATTACACACGTTGTTTCTCTTTAAATTGTCTGATTTAATGTGACTCCTATTGAATTGTTTCGAAATTTCCAGTGTCCTAAAAGAAGAGGTGACGGTGCGTATCGGCTCTGTGTTCAGAGACTTCGGCGGCAAGTTACTGTCAGTTGACGACATCCAGCGCCACCCAGAATACAAAATGGACCAGTACTACCCGGAACACAATCTTGCTATGATCAAGGTTACTTAAGATATAAGACCACGAAGCCTAAGTCCATTTATTGCTCTGCAACATTATTCGTGGTGCAGAATTTACAACGCAGCTTTCTATAGCATAGTAACATTACACATGTAGCATATGCAATTTGTCCTTTAGATCTAAATATAAGAAGCGAAGATTAGTTCAGACATACTAAATATTAAAGCTACCCTTAGTATTCAGTGATGTGATCTCTTAACAATTCCTTCCCCTTGACATTTTCACCTTCCATCAGGTAAAGGCATTACCATTTTGACATATAATTCACACATTATTTTCCAGGTCAATCTAAATATAGAAGTCAACCTTCGAACACAGGCTGTGGGGCTGGCGGCTGCTAATTCAGATCTCCCTGTCCATTTTGGAGAAGTTATTGTAACTGGATACGGTTCGGTGGTAAGTTTTATAAACGATCACTATTTAACTAATTAACATTTTATTTATTAATGTATCAATAAAAAGCAGCTGGTTTTTAATACCATATGATGAAGAGCAAAAAGGACCGTTAAATATCTATATCCTTACAAACCTGACATTTTTCATCTATATTCATCGCTCTCGTCATGTATGCGCGCCGGTTTCCGAGACTTTTGACTTCCCACCGCCTAGCACCTAACCTTAGCAGCAGTAACATCTTTAGTAATCCTAGCTATTACTAACTATACTTTCCCAATCCCTTCAGATCACAGGTCAGATCCGAGAAGGCGAAAACCAGGAGCTGAGGCGCATGATCGTTCGCGAAGTGCCGCGCTCAGAATGCAGGCTGTTGTACGGCAACGATTACCATCTGCAGCACGACCACATGTGCTTGCAGAGTGTGTCGAAAGGGGTGGCGTTATGTGCTGTTAGTACTATCCACTTTTTTGTACTAAACTCGAGAGTTGCAAGCCCAAATATCTGAAAAATCCTTAACTTCTATTTAACCCTCTTAGCAATGGAATATGAAAAATATTTCTAGAACAAATCAAATCCTTTTTAGTGGATTTCTGCGTATAGGAAACTATTATTCTTTTTCACATTTCTATCTTTAATTAGGATCCGCAATGATGAATATATTTAGACATGGCGGAAATAACATTACTATTCAAAACCAATAGCCTGAAGATATATGTACGTACATATGTGCGAATGAGATCATGTTTCTTTTACGTTTAATGTTTCTGCCACAATAAAGATAATAAAACCCCGTCATACCTTTTATAGTTATCGTTAATCGGCTTTGTGCCCTTTCAGGTAATGGTGGACTCTTCCGTTATTCAGAATAACGTAGTCTGTATCTGTACTTTGTTAAGTTATGATTCCAGGGCGACACGGGCGATCCAGCCGTGCTATTTAGTGGCCTAAACCGGGCGGGCACGCTGTTTGGAATTGCATTATTCTCTGGCACTGAAGAATGCGCCTATAAGTCCAAACCAGGAATATTTGCAAAGGTTTGGCCTCAATTTAATAATCAATCGAAATTATACATTTATTTCTTAGGAAAACTTGCAACTATCTTTAACTAAAATATTGAAATAAATGCGTACAATTAATGACAGTTATCATAGTTGTAATAATAGGTTTATAAGCGGAAGATACTATTTAAGGATAGCTTAGTGTTTTTACTTGTAACTCGGGACCACAATACATCTATAGTATTTCCTTTATGTCGTAAAGACTTACTTTACTTTCGGGGTTGTGGGAGGTTGGTGTGGGAGCTCGACGAGGACGTTGCGTGTCGCCGCATAGCGTCACAGGCGGAGGAAGGCAGGAGACATTAATATCCGGAGATGAGATACCGTTTGCACATCCTAGAGTCCTCCAACAGCACTAAGATTGGCAACCTAAGGGTTTTCGTAGGCAAAAATTCCAAATCATTAATTGCGTTAACATTTTCCAGGTGTCCTATAGTCGACCATGGATTGACAAAGTAATCAATGAGTCAGTATATACGAGTATCAACGACATTGTTAACAGCGAAGAAAATCTAATACCAGTCAATAGTGATTAAAAATCTCCCAAAAACTTTACGGACATTTTTATTTTAGAATCCTACTTAGAATCAACAGTACAAAGAAGTATTTAATTTTGGCATATGGAACCAGGTAATTTCAGTTTAAATAAATGTATTTTCAAGTAAATGTATCCAAACTGGAACGACCGTTGAAATTGTCATCACATCGGTCTGTCAGTGTCATACATCAATCACTTTTTTACAAATTTATAGGGGTTATGTTTGATATGATAAGAAAAAAACGTTTTAGATAAAATTCCAGAGTTTACTGTATTACATGAAAGGGGCAAAGATACAAAGTTGAGTTTAGATGAATGTTATTTACCTGTTTAGTTGTTGGGTGCGCGAATTGCTTTGCAATGTCGGTCTATTTTGAGCGAATATATAGGGCGGATTGTGGCCAAAGGTTAAGGTTTTGGAATGAGTTAGTAGTGCGTTCTTAGGCGACCCGCCGTCTTCGGCGAACTAGGTATGGACGAACTGAAAAGGGCCGGGGAGAAGCTCGAGGCTTTACACGTAAGTTAGCCCTTCAAATTTATTCAATCCTAGTACTCAGTTTCGCAACCGCAAACGTTTTTAAGGCATTTTATTTTTAATAAAATTCATAAATCAAAGATTTGTTAATTCAATATACTGTTCTGTAACGGTTTCTATTATGCATGTTTGTGTTTATGTGGGCTGTAGTCATTTTGCTATTTCTGTAAAATGACCATGAATCTTACATAACTGTTTGGAAGTCATCAAATTGTAATAAGCGTGACAATACTGTTAGCGATGGTACTAGGCGCTACTAAAGGCATTGTCGTCCACTTTTTTTTTGTTGATGAATATACATTTTGGTATATATTTGTCATTACTTCTAAAAATGATTGGCCCTGTTATCTGTTGAGCTAAATATTTATGTGACAAAAATCTAGATATTTTTTATGGCTTAGCTAATTTTACCATGCCTTGTGTTCAATGAAAATAAGAATAGCCATGACTATTTATAGTAAACTTTTAAATGTTTTGATGTTTTCATAACTTTTAAAACATGCAATGAAAATAAAAATTAAACACATCTATATATAATATTACATTCTATGTTACAGAAGGCAGGAAATTAAAAAACTGTAAAAAACACAATTAACACAGTTAATTAATTTTTGGTGCCCTTAATGAAATAAATAAATCCATAAATGTATTTATTTCTGATTTATTTGCCTTAATAAATTTTCTACCAGTCAATTCAACTTCAAATCATCCTAAATTAGTGTTTAAAATACTATGAATATTGAGAAACTAGTAGCGAGAATGTTACAACAGCCTTTTCTAAAGCAATTCCCTGGACCAGTTCTAATGCAGATATCGTCTCAGCACAGGTGTGAATCGTTGACAAGGAAGATAACCAAAAACAATTAATCAGACTTAGGAAGAGTTACTTTGCATTTATAATAATAAGTATGGAAGTGAGTACGTAATACTTGTCCATACTTTGATACATGCTAAGTAATACCCACCTTTCACTTATAGCTATGAAAATTACAAAATCATTTTCACACATTTGCAATACTATATTGTAGAGTACACCCACCTCAATGCCCAATGAACTGTGTCTTGATTCATTAGTATGAGCGTAGTTGTAACATTTACATATTGCAAAACAAAAATTCTATCCAACATTAATCATCATTAAATATCATTAATCAAAATAACCAATGCTTAAATCATCTTTGGTTATCTAAATTAAGAAAAGTCAGTGTCATCACTACGTTATAATATTTATGTTTGCTCTCGTTGAAGTTTTAATAAACTTTTCTGTGTTCTACTGTTTACACCAGTAAATTGTGGTAACCAAATTTTAATGGGTGGCTAATTAAACAGACTTCTTTTGATGTGAAACATCTTTAGGCGCACTTGTAAACCGAATTGTGGGTGTGGCGTGGTGTGACGACACGTGTGACAGACATATAGAATACTATAATGATAGAATGAGAGGTGGGATGTAAGGCGAAGAAGGAGATGGGTGCATGCATGAGAGCGGGATGGAGAGAGGAAGCTAAGATAGGGGGACTGATGACTTCTTAAGAAAGACGAAAAGACGTAAATTTTGTAAAGTGCGAAATAAAAAATTAAAAGTGCTCGAATTTTTAATTCCCAACCTCTTTCGACGCTACGTGTAAATAAATTTTATTAATTAAAGTCACCATTTTCTGTAATAAATTTGAAATAATTCATGTTTTTCATTATGCTATAATTAGTTCCTGTGGTAATACCGTCTTTTATGTTTATTACTTGTACGGCCATGATGTTTCACATCTGCCGGGCGTCCCGTGACGGCTCATTTAATAGCATAATTGCCTTTAAAAATCAACATTACCTTCAAAATTCTATGTCTGCCACAAGCAATGTCCGTCTGATAAATACTACCTGAGCGACAAGCAAAAAGCAAAAACGCCAGTTCGTGGCCGAGTTAGTAAATAAGGTGGCAATGTTGAATAAAAAGGATAAGTTAAAATAATTGGTGATCTTTAATTGACACTTTCTTTAGGATATTTAGTAAGCGCTGTAAATTATCCGACCTAGTTCACTAGAGGACATGTAATTTTTTCATTGCTAAGTTATAAAAAGAGAAGTTAGATCATGTGGGCAAAAAAAAATTCTGCAGCTTGATTTATAATTTCTCAGTTTTAATTATGATGTATAGAAAGATGCTAACATAGAAAGTAGCTACATATGAATTTTACAATACATTCAATGTGTTAGATTCGTTTAAATATTTTCCAGCTGATGTAGGCAAGACTAATTGCTGTAGTTAATTTATATTAGAATGAATTGATAAATTGAAGCGATAGTCAGGCTAATTAGGGAGAAATAGTTAAATGAAAGAAAAAAGAAAAGAAAATACATAAGTTAATTTATTTTAAATATCATAAATGAAATTAAAACAGAGTTAATTTATCATAGATCAGTTAATAAAATATATTTTTTAATGAGGATGATAAATATCGGGTTTGTATACCTGTGCATTTAGTATTTTTTTATAATATGGAAGCAGTCCACCCAATGGTAAGTGGCTACTGCCGGCCATGGACATTTGTAATCGACCCGGGTTAGGATAGGTTGTCAATACACTGGCCAGTATAAAACAAATATTCCTAGATTAGATGGCTAATAAATTATCTGTATTCAGTTTTAGTGAGGACAATTGTCGTTATGGTTATTTTAAGCACATTTGTAACGTCAAGCTTAATGTAAATATGCTAAGATTTTATGCCAAAAATTTCTTCCTGCCAGTCCCACTGTGAACAATCTATGCCATTTGCTTGAAACATAATTAAATTATGTAAGATTGTCATTAGTATCCGTCACTATACATATTATAGGTATTGTGGTAAATAAAGAGATTTAGAAACTTGAAAAACAATTTTAAATTATTTAAATGTGCTTTTTGTGAAATAAATTTGTCAATTTCCAGGAGGCGGCGAAAGTAGCGGCGGACACAGGCAGAACTAGGTTCCACGATGCCTACCACCAGACTATTGAGGCCATTTCCAGGGTAAGTTTAAATTTATCATCCATACTATCATATACAACATACTATAGTCGAACTGATACTCGTCTACGTAATTAAATAATCACAAGCACTTATTTGTTAGTATTACAAGTAATAATTAAACGTCGTCAGAACACGTAACAACTATATTACTTTTCCCGCGTAAAATCGAACTGTCAGCCGGCGCCCGTGCGCCTTCCCGCGCTCTCTTCCCGCCAAAAGTCGTGTCACTCGACCTGTGACGTCACTTCCTATGCCCCGCGCTCACATAGTCCTTGTACCACTACAGTACATCATCCACTAAATAGAAAATGATATATTTCAAAACTTTTTGGAAAATGAGATTATTACATAAAACATAAGAATGTTGATAGAAGACTCATTTTATGTAATAATCTCATTTTCCAAAAAGTTTTGAAATATGTCATCTTTCTATTTAGTCGACGACAAATTCTCTTGACTGCTAGATTTCTGATTAGTCACGTGTCTCGTGTGTCCCGTAGATGCGAAGCGCGATCCAGGAGCTGTGGCACAACGAGCTGATAGCGGAGTCCCGCGCGCGCATCGCGGCCTGGGCGCACGCCACGGTGCAGCGCGTGCGCGACGGGGCGCCGCCGCTGTCGCCGCTGCTGCTGTACGAGGAGCTCGTGGAACTGTTCAAGGACAGAGGTGAGGCGGCTTCCACCTGGAAACTATTTATCGTAAGATTGTAGTGACTAATTGTTATGGATTTGTTCTAAAGATTTACAAAAACGTGTTGGATCTTCAATGTAAAAGAAACAATTCTAAAGGAGAGACTGTGGTGTTTTATTGTTTCGTCTCGTATCGTTAAATCAATATAAACTTAACATAAACATTACACTAATGACCAAGAGAACGGTCAGAAAATATGCATATGTCCTTAAACCAATTTTATATTAATTTATATACTCCAAAAATGTATAAGATTTCCTTTCCCAGTTTGGCGTCGAAGCGTGTTTATATTCGCGTGCGGCGCAGCGGTGGGCGGCAGCGCGGGGGTGCTGATAGGGCTCCGGCTGGCCACCCGCGCCCCTACGGGCCCGCACGCGAGAGCCCTGCACGCCCAGTCTGACCAGACCGTTATACTAGTTGAGGACGCTGTGTCGCCAGGTAGAATACCCTGCTTGTTGAGACGATAAACTATGTTTATTAAGGAGATATTAATTTACTTTCATATAGTAACATATTCTTTTTCTCATTCTATTCATTATTAGACTTCATTTTCCTAAGTTTCACCATATTTAATAAAGATCATAAATAGTAATGATATGTTTTAGAAAATGTTCATAGCGTGATTCAGAAATACTTGTAACGCCATCTGTTATGAGAGAACAGAAACTTGACCCAGTCGTAGTTTTATATGGATATTTACAGGTGCTGCGTCGGGCGAGGTGCTGGTGCGCGTGCAGGCGTTCAGCGTGTGTCCGGCGGACCGCGGGGTGCTGCGCGGGCGCGGGGCGGCGCTGCGGTCCCTCATCACGCGCACGCAGGTCACGGTCGGCAGGGGCTTCGCCGGTAAGCGCCATCTAGCAATATGGTGGATATTGTAATACAACATTCGGTATTTGGTTGACTTTAAATATGTATGCTATTCAATTATAAGCTAATTATATCATAATAACTAATGTAATAATAAATAATTACTATAATTATTCTAGCTATAATAACTATTTCTCAAATTTGTACACCGTAAAAGGCAAAGTATGGATTGAAGTAATAATTGTGTAATATCTTTAAATGTCCCTGTATTTGTGCAGATAACCGTCTTTGTCTTTGTCTTTAAAACTCTTAAAGTAACTGGGACTAGCTGGAAATAATCATCTTTACATCTCTCTCTCCACACTACTCCGTTCTCTACTCTATCGCATTAGGTAATGATAGCTGTGTGATAATAAATAAATAAATAAAATAAATAAAAAAATAAAGCTATATAGCGATATTGAAAGAAGTATTAATAACGCGCGGCTGGAACAGTGCTTTATAATATAATGTATTGAAGTGCTGTCAGTGTTTGGAGACGGTTGAATGTTGCAGGCGTGGTGCTGGACGTGGGCCCGGGCGTGACCGAGCTGGAGCTGGGCGACGAGGTGTGGGGCTGCCTCAGCGAGTGGAGCGGCGGCGCCGCCGGCGAGCTGCTCGCGCTGCGCAGGTAACACCACCACCAGCGGTGCAACTATACACATTGATATAGGTTTGTGTGATGAGGACGAGTGAGGGCGATGGGAGGTAACGGTCCATTACTAGACATCTATACAAATAATTAAATTGGAATGTCTGTTTGTAATATCAAAATAAACGCTTGTTACTACATGCACATGTATGTAAACATGGTTCATATACAAAGACAACATTTTTTTTACGATTTTTGTCTGTCTGTCTGTTTGTTCCGGCTACACTCTAGAACGGCTGGACCGATATATATTTATATGTGATGAATGTTTGTTCTGTGGTTGTCTCTACGGCGGCCTGAATGTGTTCAAAAGTCGGAGGACAGGACGGGCTGTGCGTAATTTAATTGACATCGTGCAGCCGTGTTTGAATTATGATATTATTAGTACATAATATATTTAACTCCACGGTATGATATATTGTGAACCACCCAATCTCTCATAATACCCCTAAACTCAACAGAATATTTTAGTCCACCGCTAAAATGCTTATCAAGTTTTACGTCTTGACGCGTCTCCTCCCAGCTCCAGGGTATCGAAGCGGCCGCCCCGGCTAGCGGCGGACGCGGCGGCGGCGCTGCCCTGGGCCGGCGCCGTGGCGCTGGAGACCCTGGACCGCCTGCAGTACTCCGCCGAGAACTGCAAGGGAAAGCGGTACGACCCGTCATCGTTACAAGCCTCTTAAACCTGGGTGTATGTGTAAATAGAGAAGAGAGACAGTGAGATAGAGATAAAATAACCGTATAGGACTGGTTATAATTGTTATAGTCAATTTCGAACAAATTTAAAATACACGCAAGACGTTTCCATGTCTAGATTGCAAAGGTTTGTCGGGTCTTTCATTGCATTTATCCATCTCTCTCTCCCTCTCCCTCCCTCTATCTCTATCTCGCATGCGTCCTTTCGATAATACACGCGAATATAACGTCGAGGTGCGCCCGCGTGCCGCAGGGTGGCGGTGATCGGCGCGGAGAGCGGCGAGGGCTGCGCGCTGGTGCAGCTGCTGAGCTCGTGGGGCGCCGCCGTCAGCGCCGCCGCGCCGCGCCACGCCGCGCGCACGCTGCGGGACCTCGGTCGGTGCGGGCGCGGGGGCAGCACCGTCCACTGGATATATCGCACACCTAGGTCGAAAGACAGTTAACTCGAAAATCGGCATAATTGAGTTATGCTCACCATTTCATTTCTTAAATGGATACCTATCGAGCAATAAAACAGATTTATAAATAAATGCAAAACTCAACATTAGATGGTGCATTTTTGAGTTAACTCTCTTTAGATCTAGGTGTGCGATAAATTGTTTTGATCCGTCTGTGGGTCCATTGGCGCGGCAAATTTTGTTATTTAAAAGAGTGCTGGGAGTTTTTTTCTTCCGGCTTTTTTCTCCCGGTCCGCTATAGCCTGAAGGGCGCACAGAGCCGAATAAGTGTATGTATGTACCTTATAATGAATATAACAATTTGAATTTGAATTTGTTTGTTAGCTCTTCTCTCATGGCGAGGGTTTAGACATTAATCTACCGCGCTGTCGAAGTGTGGATGTGCAAACTTCACACACTTCAAAGCCGTACAATATTACTGCCACCGTATAATTTTATGCAAAACCATTGATAATAATGAATCATGTGATGTGTAGAAAACAGCGGGTTACAGGTAGGTTCAGAAGGCCCAAAGCCTGATGGAGTGGTGACGATTAAGGCTTTTAGAATGATTAGACCTCTAATGTAAATTTGACTGGCCTCGTGGTCAAGCGGTTAGAGACCCTGACTGTGAAACTGGAGGTTTTGGGTTCGTTTCCCACCCGGGACGAACATTTGTGTGATGAGCACATTCGTTTGTTCTGTGTCTGGTCGTAATAAAAATATCTATATAAGTATCATATCATATGTATTTATGTATGTTTATCAGCTGTCTGGTTACCATAACAAAGGCATTAAATTGCCTACATTACAATCAGATAGCCGTGTGTGCAATTGCCCTAAGATATTATTATTATTAAAAAGTTAATCATCAGTCTATTGAGAGCTTTCACGGTGATTGCTAACCTGTGTTAATGGTGTCCAGGTGCTCAGGAGTTCATCAGCATGGAGGGCGCGAACGAGGAGGCGGCGGCGTCGTGGCTGCCGCTGGAGCAGCACGCCAGCCGCGCGGGGCCGTGGGACGCGGCCGTGTGCTGCCTGGCGGCCGGCGCGCCGCCCGCGCCCGCGCCCCGCCCCGCCGCGATACTCAAGTGCGTGCATTCGTTTGAAACACACTTTTGAATTGTAGGGCTATGTTTATTCTATATGAGCCCATCTGTTTTTAAAATACTGCGTTTGTCATACTAGTATTGTAAGTCTAATTTATGTAATGTATAGGTGTGTGTTGTGTATCATGTTTTTCCTCGCTGTAAGCGGGTCAGCAAGTAAATAAATTGTAATCTCTTACGGCACGCGTTATACTTGTATTGTACGATTTACCGATTTTCTGTATTTCTTTTGTTTTTATTCTGTTCGTGGTATTGCTATAATCAGGCTATAATAAGCTTTAGGATATGTTGTTTAAAATTATGCCGCGACCATATGCTGTACCCGTGAACGCAGACACTTTAAGTGTAGTGTAAATCATTTTAAGTGTAGTTGTGAAATTTCATTGATCTATTTATCAATAGGTAAATAAGTGATAATTGCACGTGCGCAGGACGCGCGCCCCGGCCGGCGCGCTGCTGGAGGCGCGGCCGCGCGCGCTGCTGAGCGACCGCCTGCCGCCGCCGGCCTGGCTCCTCTTCTGCGCCACCTTCTACTCCTGGAGGCTGCTGCGGGTACAGCTGTCTCTTTAAAACCACAAACACAAAGACACTTACTTGAACAGATAAAAATAATAAAATCGATCGTTACCCACATACGATGTTAGAGAATTATTAGTTAAACCCATATTTTGTCTTTCACAGCGTACAAATTTAGGAGATGCAGTTATAATTTAAAAAAATGTTTATTAGTAACTCAATAAGATTTGATGGACTTCACTGCATTTTTAAGTACTTTTAAACATTACAGAAACAAGTTTTGAAAAATTGACACAGTATAATCATGTGTTGGCTCACTTTGCTGATAACGTTGTTTCCAGTGGGTGGTCGGTTGCGGCACTCACACGGACTGGCTCGAGGACAAGCACTACCTCAGCGGGGGACTGGACGAGCTGCGGCAGCTGGTGGAAGCGGGCCAGGTGGCTCCAGTGCTCGACAAGGTAGTATATGCTCGGGTTGTACACAAGCAGATGGTAACAGTACATTCTATGTCCAGTCAGTCCGTTCTTCTATATCAGGGGTCTCCAAACTACAGCCAAACTACTCAATTGCCATCAATCCGGCCCGCGATAGCTTGAGACTAGTCATCAATCTGGCCCACGACAGCCAATGTCTTACTGTTGATACTATTGCTGCGATAATTTAAATGGAAGAGATAGAAAACACAGTTGTTATGGCCCTTGCAACATACCGAAACAATTATTATGGCCCCAAGGCTTCAAAGTTTGGAGACCCCTGTTCTATATCATACTAGCTGACCCGGCAAATTTTGCTTTGCTATATACATTATAATTGACACCCCCGCAACCCTCCTTACGGGTGGAATTTAGTAAAATCCGTTCTTAGCTGACCTCTACTCGCCGAAAGGAATATTCTTACCAAATTTCAAATCTCTGGGTGTTCTGGTTCCAGAGATATCGTGATGAGTCAATATATCGCTGTAACTTTATCTGAATAATAATGTGATAATAATATAACACTGTAGAGTTTGTTTGACTGTTTAAACGCGCTAATCTCAGGAAATA
>DWQT01000514.1:0-21943 GCA_018244895.1 Myscelus amystis hages | reverse complement strand
CAAAAGCCCGGGTGAAGCTGTAGAGGCCACTAAGGTCAACAGCAAAACGTCAATTAGGAAAAAAAAAAAAAAAAAAATTAGCAATTACAGACACTCGTGTTCACACAGAGACATTCGATGTATACACTGAGTGTACGGTGTATGGTGTGGTAGTCTGAACCGGCCTTAACACAGATATCGAGGCACATCTGAAACCGCTAAACTTAGAACGACTGCCTTAACCTTAAATTCTAAGAGGCGACTCGGATCAAACAATGAAATGATGAAAAGGGTTGATCGTGTTGATGAATTAAAGCTGAGTCACATTGGCTGCTTTGCCACTTTGACGGATGTACATTAAAATGATGGATTAGCGTTAGGTTTAAATACATAATATGTCAAACATACATTGAAGCGTTGACTAAACGGTTTTTATTAAGGTATTTTTATTTTTCTTATTTTATTTAAACGATTATATTGACTCGACAGTTTTTGACTGCGAATATTTTACATCAAATATAGAACTATAACTGTAAATTAATAAATAAACTGTAAAGCAAATTTATGTTATTACCCTGTAACTTACTAAGTATACCTAGTACAATTCCGCTACCACAAGTTCTATCGGTAGTAAAATATCTCTTTTAAACATTAACCACACTATCGGTAACCACGGTATTCATTGTAACTAAATCTAATGGAGAAACTTTGTGCTGAATCATATTATATTTATCATATTTTAAATACCGTTAACTTGAAATTTAATACTATATATGTAATTTCTACGAAATAAACATACGTTTACTAGTTATTGAAAAAAAACCCGTACCAGTAATATAAGTTATTTTACTAAGCAGGGGTACGGCAATAAATTGCAACCCCGTCCTCTTTCCTTAAGTATCAAATCCATTATGTTGGTCCCAAGTTTTCTGTTTTACGAAGAACGGGAATTCACTTCAATAACTTTATTTCCATTTATTGCGAGAAGTGTTTGAGTGCCATAATGCACTGCTTTACTTCCCGGAATTTAGAAAAAAAAGAAAATCAGTTTTGAGAAACAACTTTGCAATCTGACACTTCCCCGTGTAATTTTACTAATATTATTGCTACCATATGCTAGTAAATATTTCTACTAAATATTCCTATGCCACTAGTTAAAGAAACCACTGTACTATACTCGTACAGTGCACTGTACTACTTCGTCAGCACATAATACTAAGAATGTCTTAATGCAATTGCTGACAGGCATTTACAATGTTGATGAAGGGACTAGTACGATGATGAGGGACTGGACTTGAAGATGTCAAGAACGGATAATTTCCAACGATGTCGTTATGAGGGCAGAAACAAGGAAGTAGACTTTTTAAATGCTGTTCAAAACGCAAGTTATTTTTGAACAGTTGCTCCCAATAATTGATGCAACTTTCTTAAGAAAGATGCTTAAGAGGAAAGCGGATAGAATAAGAAATCAACTTTCACAAATATTCGAAAAGTTTTAAATATATTTTAAAACTTAGATTAAAAAGTGTACGCAAGATTTATCGTTAGTTATAAAGAGATTCGCTGAAAAGGTGTAATAATGGTTAATATTTCGATCTTAGTATTAACGCCCATTAGGCCCATATACACATATATGATCTAAAAAAGGTTACCCTTAAATAACGTATTCGTGACACAATACATCATATACTAGTATCAGTAAATAAGTCGGACGAGACATTTATTTTTACGTTATTTCTCATTTGACATTTGAAAAGGGCTGCTTTACATTACTAGTTTATATATACTGTTATAATATATAATGTTATAACATTTTTTAGATTGTAATAAATAAAGTATTTACTGTTACTAAATTAAAGACACTTCTCCTTTGACTATTATGCAAATCAAGTAAGAAGTAGTTATGTAAATACGTTGATGCGTAGATATATCTATAACTTACGAAATTATAATTTTCTTTATTATTAACCTTTGTTAATTTACGAACATGTCCACAATACGACAGATGTCTTGTTAGTTAAAACGGACTGGTCACAAATGGTGCTTCGTACATGAACAGATAATATTACTGTACATATTTACAGAAATCTCACGCACCCACAGAAAATACCTTTTAAAAATAATATACAGAGATCCGAAAGATACTACGTGTTTATATTTAACGCTATAGGTTCGCCTTTTTTTCGTAAAATTTAGGGAAAAAAACGAAGTGACTTTTCTTTTTGTGAGCATAATAAAGAAAACAGACGCGCCATGAATTTAAATTTTGATGGGTGTATCCAAAAGGCCCGATAACTACTCGAACGACCGGATGGGGCGGGCAAGTGCCTTCAGAAGCGAGTGATTGCTCGGGGAAACGGGGCGCGTTGATATTCACTCACAATCATGAAATTGAAATTACTGCTCGAAACTCTTGTAACTTTCTTTACTGCTATTTTTTTCCTACGTGCAACCACATCAACGCGTTGCCTGCGAATACTGTTAAACTTATGGTAGCCACAAACTTTACGATACAATTGAACAAGCCTAAACTTGTACAAGCATACAGTTAAGTTTTTGGTAGATTATTGAACAAATGTAGAAGAAGCACAGGGTTTTCTGTATACAGTGTATATAGGACATTAAAATATTACATAATAGATGGTTTACCCTTTACACCGCGATCGATATTGGTATAATTTATGTAGAGCGTAAAATCAGACTGATATAGTACCTACACGATGTCATCATAAAATAATTTAACACATCGCTAATCTACTAAATGCATACAAGTAAGAGGAAAAAAAAACTTAGCATGCGTTCTTTGTAACTTAATAGAAGAAAGAAAAAATAGAGCAGCAAATCTTTAACTTGACAATATATTGCGAAGATAAAATTGTGCTCCGATAAAATTCTTCTCGCAAACGGTAATTTATGTACACCTACTCGTACATACGCCACACGTGCAGGCGGCAATAATTACATTTACATCTCTTTTACTGTTTTTGCGTTTCTTGTTCTACCGAATGCCATGACTCGTTGTCTCGTTGGTTTTATACATTGTATATATATATGTACGTCTTATATGTACTTCGTTTGATAGCCGTGTTATTTGTAGCTTTGCCGTTATGTTACAGTCACACTGCAACCGCTTGGGTTGTCAGACCGTTACGAAATCTTGTTCGAAGGGTTAATTTCAGTTCATCATACAGTGTTAATATGTATTACTTTAAGGAATTGTGCACAAACATATTATATGAAGTACATACATGTTGGTATACAGATTGTAATTCACATAAACGTGGCGTACAAACTTTAGGCCTCTAACTAATTAATGCGTCTGTTGTAGGTACGGCATCAATTGAGTTCAATAAGCATTGCTAGGTGCGACTGTTCGCATACATTATTGTGTGACATAATCTCAACATTAGTGTATTTATATCGCAGTCAGATGATTTCATATTAGAATCAATTAAATAACTTTTTGAAATATGTCTGACATGAATAGCTCGGACATGCAACATGAAAATAAAATTTCTACGGTCTTCCTTTTCTCACTAAATAAGTTTCTGGAACACGGAGGCCGCTCCCAGTTTTGCGCGATTTTCCAATGTCCGAATACATTATCTTTCAATGGTGATGTCAATCATGAATATATTGGAATGAATAGCATGTTTTATTCATAAAATATTTTTTATCATGGGTCACCCACAAGGTTTGCGTCGTCAACTTAAGCATAAACAGTTAAAATGAAATCATTTTTACTATGTACCTACGGATAGATGGAAAAACCCTATTGTTTATTAGCCAAACCTTTAAATTCCCATTCAAATCTATTATAAATGTAAACATCTGCAATATAATGTTACTGTTATTCAACGTTAAAAATAATCCCAAATAGTTGCAGAAAACAATTTGCATTAAGACATAAGAAAGAATCTACTCGTATTAAAAATTAGAAAATATGTATGTATGTATATGTCAAGCTGCACTAATTTGTGATCAGTAAAAGTAAAAAATGAACAGCGGTCTGTCAATTATTAGATTTAATTATTTATATTATAATTGTATACTGTTATATTTATTAGTACACGATGTTAATATCAGTGATGGACAAATTCCTATATTTTTTTATTTATCTGGTCTGGTCGTAATAAAAATATCTATAGAAGTATTATATAATATGTATATATTATGTAAGTATATGAGCTGTCTGTTTACCATAGCACAGGCAATAAATTGCCTAATTTGGACAGCCGTGTGTGGAATTGTCCTAAGATATTATTATTATCATTATTATTTAAGATGATGTTCGTAACTTCGAGTATGTAACTGGCAAAAGCCAGCACATTATGCAACGGCTTCAACAACAACGACCTAACGCGCACTCAGGCTGAAATGGGCCTTCTAGAGGACATCAGTGAAGCCGTACTATCCAAACCGTTTGTTCGTTTTTTTCAAACTAAGAGGTCGCAGCTTCAGCTTCTGGAATGTCAATAAAAAAGAATTTATTGCTAATTATAACGTATAATTAGTATGACATCGGGTTTTTCAAAAAGGGCGTGACAGGAACTCTCTTTCAAAACCCTCAATGTACGAGTATTTGGCAACTCTGGTCTTACACATGTCCATAGGCGACGGTGACCACTTACCGTCAGCTGGCCATCTGCCTGTTTGCTAGGTTCAATGTTCAAAAAATTAAATACTTTTCAATCAAAGCCTTTGTGTAATCAGCGATTAGTAAATTTAATTAGTCACCTGCACACATAGCGAAGATACCCAACGTCCTTCAGTTCGAGTTAAGAAATAGTCAATATCGATACCTTATGTATTGTTTTATTTCATTTGACACGAATTCTGAATACTTTTGGCCTGACTTTTATATTCGAATAATATGAAATTGGTCGTGATGACATCGCTTTCTTAGCCCGAATTCAATTGACAGGCCTTTATAAACTGAACAATATTTGCTCGCGTGCGCGGCACTAAATGCGAGAACTCGATCGTTGATTTATAAATAATTGAGTTAAATTTCATTTATTCGATAGTATGTAATAATTTGTCGTAAAAACAATCTTTAACAATTCATGTAGACATGTTTATACCGGTGATGATTTGTAGTAGTGGACACAACAATCTGTCACCAAGCCCTAAGGTAGAGAACGCCATGAGGCATTGATGGTCCAAGAACTCGCGAGTATCTTTAAAAGATTTCCTCTCGTAAACAAAAAATGGCCGCTCGACATAATGCGTTTCATATTACACAATCAAAAATTCTGTACGTAAACTTGTTTCCATTTATGCAAAATCCTCTAATCGAATACAAATTGGGTGCGCGCTAATGTGTTGCGGATGGCATTTTGATTATCACTTGTGGAATTATGATTTGAAACGTTTACACACTAATATAAGTTTAATTTAAATAGATAAAATGTAATAGCTATACGCTAAGATAATTAAGGATGTTGATAAATTTCCCAATTGGTGCAGACTGAAAATAATGTAAAATTAAGTGTAACTGTATGTAATCTGTACTGAAGGTAAAATAAATATTTGCTATTATCAGATGTCAATAATTGTATTTTAAAGAATTTTAAATAAATTATTTTAAATAATTATTATAGTTAACACTTTTTGCTTCTTCCTAAATTTCTATTACAATAAAGACAGAGATATTTGGCACTCGATGCTTTCTGCCTACCTCTTTAGGGACCTGGCGTGATGATTATGTCATATTATGTTCTATTACAATGATAAGTGAGAATAATAAAACCGCTATGGTTATTACGAATACATTTTCAGCTTTGTTTCGTTATACTTATGTATATAATTAGCGAAGAATAGTAACGTAAATACACCAGTAATTTAATAATATCATAACCACTACATTTTATTAAAAGTTACGGGTACATAATGTGTCAAATGATGATCATTGATATTTCACAGTATACGTGTATTCGAAGTTGTAATTTTTTAGTTAAATCTTCGTTTCGCTGAATCCAGAACATAAATACATATTGTATTTCACCAATATAATCTGCCTTGGGACACGTTCTCATAAAAAACATTAAAAATTGCTTTTTCATAACTCTTGCTCGTCTCCATCCAAATTGCATGCGATGAATTTACCAAATGATTTTTCGGCAGTGGTGATCGTTTAAACGGATTCTATTGCGGAGTTCGGGGTTCAACTATCATTTGTGTCGCTAAGCAGTTTTGTCCGCATTGTCCTGTACCGGTCAGATAACTATATGGTCAGTTACACGCTAGTTTCCACTTCAAAGGTCGCGACTGTAACTGACTGATGTCAGCTAGGAATTAACACCAATTTGAGGTGTAATTGAATTTCTACTGGCGCAGTGTGGTATTGATTTCCATACGATGCCTGTTAATCTATTTGTTAAACGTATACACATAATTATTACATACTCGTACATACGTTCACATTACATATACACATACATTACATTACATATACACATTACATAATCTGAATATAATGTATAATATTGTAAGTGGATTTTTTTCCCTATTCAATTTACATTGATTCCATACAAGACAGTATGCAAATGAAATCAGACGTTACGTGATATGTATGTACCTACCTACCGACAGTACCTTTGTATCCGTGGGTTGAAAATACACCAAAGTTCAATTCGGTTCTTATTATTTTCAAAAGGCAGTACGAAATACTTAAAATGAGAACGGAATAAGAGAGCTCTGAGACATCTAATAAATTAAAGTTTCAAAAGTTCAACCCGCCACGGACATAAAAAGTTGATAACGCCGCGAATGGCGAGATTCATTGGAAACGCTAGAACTCCAAAATGTTGTTTGAGTCAGTGATTAATATAGAAATTGCGTACAAATGAAGTAATGTATTAGTTCACTAAGCAAAAATAATATTCTGGAAATACACACGGACTGTTAATAATTTGAAAATGACAAGATTTATATAAAATGATTAACTTTGATTTTATATTTAAAGCATTACAATATTACCCGGCTTTAACACTAACAATATCCGAGTTGTTATAGGCACGTTTATTTCTCTAGACATTATTTACATATTTAAATTATTGTTTACGTTATTGTCATACGATTATTGATTCACGACATATTCATTACAAATTAGCCGATCTCTACATGTAAATGTAATAACGAATTAAATAATACTATCAATTACGCACTAGTATCTTTATATGTTAGTCATACGTCATAATATCATGTATTATGCATTATTATGATAGGATTGTGTAATACGATATGTTATATACCTACCTACTACCTACCTCTAAGTTTTGATTGCACAGAGATTAATATATATTATGTCTATTTCATATAAAATATTTATCCAACGGTATCATGTCCACATAGACAGATAAAACAATATACCAATATCTTTATCACCATACAATTGTCGCCACTTCAATTCAATACGACGATAATTGTCATGATCCCAAATTGCAAATATACCATACCTACCTATTACTGTTACCATTCACATTTACTGGGATATTCGGTGCGGCAAATAAAATGGAATTGTGATGTAACATTACATGCTCGTAGCTACTAGTACAGGTTGTAAATTGACACAATAAGGGACTCATATACCATTTAATATTTGTTCAGGATTTGTCATACGTATTGAATACGTACTGTAAAGACTTCTATATATAATATGTACATCAATATTTTTTGTTTCAAAACAAATACAACTGCATTTTGATGGCACCTAACCACGGTAGTTCCTGGCATTATTTGAAGGTAAAAATACATAATATATTGTTTTGTGAACTTTAATGTGAATGAATTAAAGAGTTTCATGATACATGGAAGACAAATGTGCAAGCGAAAACAATCCGGTAAACATTTCCAAAAATTAATGCTTTAATTTTTTTAGTAATTAAGAGAGCTTTTGTCTAACTTGCAAACTGACAAAGTTTCTTGGATATATTTTTTCCCCTATTTCAGCCCTTGTGGTTATCCGCAATTTCTTCCTCAGTAGGTAGGTACTCACTTACAATTTATAAAGAACCTATCTGCAGAATTTCAGAATTCTAGATTCAGCGCTTTTGGCTGTGCGTTGATCTCTGAGTCAGGCAGTCACCTTGCTTAGTATATATGCATGTATATACATAATTATCTTTACATAGTATAAAACAAAGTGGGATTCCGAAGTTTCCGATTCCCGTCCCTATGTATGCATAGATCTTTAAAACTACGCGACGGATTTTGATGCAGTTTTTTTAATAGTAATAATAGTGATTCAAGAGGAAGGTTTATATGTATAACTAGCTAGTACACACGGATTTGCACGCGTTGCAATTCAGAATTTCTTAATGGCAATAAGTAAACATGTAATATAAGAATTTAGATATTCCAATGATAGCAGGATTTTTTTACGGTATAGGGAAAGGGCAATTGTTTTACTCCGAACTTAACGCATCGAAGCCGCGGGCATAAGCTCGCTATACAATATTATATAGATTAAGTACAATACTAAAAACGTCCACACTAGCATGTGCGAAAAAAGCAATCCTAAGGAACTAGTATCGTAAGGAGTACTAGTAGTACTAGGAGTACGAGTACTTTTGAGGATTAGGTACTAATTTTCGACAATCGAGTGTCGAGAGAGAGTATCACACACAGACGGAAATGGAGTGAAATATTTAAAATCAATTGCCTATTATATTTAGTAAATAAATTTACACTATGATTGACAGTGGATAACATGTGCGGAGGTTACATTTAGCAAACATTACCGATTGTTTCACTACATGCACTCCGGCGGCGGTGACAAACGTACACGTGACCTCGTATCGTACCTACTACGCGACGTCACATTATTATTACGCTGTTGTAACCAATACAATAATTGCTTTGTAAAAACACAATTCGCTTCCTATTATTGTTAGTTATAAACATTTAGTTATGATTATATTTAATGTAATTATAACAATTAAAATAAAAAAAAATCACGCGACGGATGTAGTTTAAATGTATTGCGCAAACTTTTTCTTGAGATATGGAGAAGAAAAGTTTTTTTACAAACTTGAATGGGAATTGCCGCAAGTTCCTACAAGCAACGTTTTCATCAAGTATTACGAGTACCTACAAAGGCTTAAACTTATCTCGAATGCGAGTTTGCAATTTGATAAAATAATCATTATAGGTTTGTGAAGCGCATAATTTGTTTATATCTAATACATTGAAATGGAAAACAATTTTCTTTTATTTCATTCGACTTTTGAGATTTGACACTGAAACCATTAAATAATATAATAAGTAAGTATATTAATGTAAGCAAGACAATGAGATTTCAAGGAATTCGGTATTTTATAATCTCTTATGTTATTAGTACGGTACATATTATAATAAGGTAGTCAATTTTACTGTCAATTATACTGATCTTTAAACAGATAAATTTTTAGGACAATGGAATTTATAATACTACTTCTTACGAACGAAATCTATACACGAAGCATTTTAACGATGTTTGATACTCATCTAACCAATAAAATTATGTGAAAAATTAGTGAAATTCGGCACACATTGTAAGTTTCACAAAGCTGCGGTGTCATGTAATAACTTCGTTTTAACTGATATATACAGGTCGCTCCGTCAAATTTGTTCTAACAGCTAACCGTACTTATATTAATTTAATATTATAGACCAAATATCATATGCACACGACTTCAGTTGAATGCAGACTGGAATCAGACTATTATAATGATTTACCTATCGATGGTATTTTCCTTGTCATTGTGTTATTATGACGTGTTGAACACTTGTTACTAACATTAATTATTTGTAGATTGCATGTCTCTAACACGTTAGGTAAGTAAGAATTATTTTTTTTGTTATATTGCAATGTTACAAAAGATATTAATGTACTCGTATGCATAATTCTGTTTTTATTGTAATGTGGAATCTATTTTTGAATGTTATTGAGTATTCCTTAGTTGCTGGCTTTACCAAGAGGGCTTGTCTAGGTTACGTGAAAAACCATTGATTAAAAAATTAGGAATAGACTAAGCGACGGACATAGTGAATGAATCTGTACGTATACGTATCCAGAACCGAAATGTTTGCCCAATGTCTGCTTTAAAGTGATAAAAACAACGTAAGTACTTAAAATACCCGCCTACCGAGCGTCATAATGGTAGTGCTTTAAAGAAGTACTGTTTAATGCAAGCATTAGTGACCTTTTATTTCTCTGTGGTCTTCAGCTAAGAGAGTCGTTAGCTACGTCAGTTTCTGTTCAAGTTATTCTTTTGTGTTTTTACAGTCCGAGTCATTAACCAACAATGTTGCTTCTAAATTTGTATCGTTTATTTTAAAGATCCTATCGATGTATCCTGTCTCTTTGACTTTATGATTGACCACTGCTAAGATAATATTCCTAGTCAAAAATGTTCATTCGGGTAAATTGCCAGTAATTTTACTATTTTCTTCACTTAGTATAAAACAAAGTCGCTTTCGTTTCCTGTCCATATGTAAGCGTAGATCTTTAAAACTACGCAACGGATTTTCATGCGGTTTTTTTTTAATAGATAAGAGTGATTCAAGTGGAAGGTTTATATATATAACTAGCTTTGGTCCGCGACTTTGCACGCGTTGCATTTCAGAATGTCTTAATGGCAATAAATAAAAATGAATTTAAATATTCCAAACATAGCAGGATTTTTTATGGTATAGGGAAAGCGGAATTGTTTCATTCCGATTAGGTGCGCGCGAAGCCGCTGGCAAAAGTTAGTCAAGTATACCTATAGTTAAAGCATCATCACAGTATATTGGGAACAGATTCATATAAACGTAGGTGTTAATTCGAGACCCTACGCTGTGATTCCATTATTTTACCTTTTCTTTAACTTCATTATGTCAACCACAATACTTGAAAAACGATTATTTTACGTAGGTACTTTTATAATTTGTCAACTTCAAAATATACAACTTTAATTACAGTATATTATAATTTTTGAATAAAAGGTCTGTTACAAAAATATTCAGGAATATCCTCATAGTTTCTGCGATTTTTTACAATAATGTATAGTAAAGAATGATTGGCAGGTCCAGGCTAATTACGAATATTTATAATAGATAAATAAATAATTTGTGGTAAGTAAATTATTATCGCGAATGCCATAGTGAGCCTTGATCTGATCTGAGTCCTGATCATTTCATCACAATCAGAACAGATTTTACTTTAATTTTCGCAGATAAGTAAATTTTTTGTCTAGCTATATTTAGTAGTAACAAATTTTGAGCTACACAATTATAAAATCTGGGGGCAAGGGCACTATCTTATTTAAATGTTGGTTATAAAACGCACGTGGTAAATCAGAGGTGCGTGCCAGGATCGAATCCAGACGAGTGAGAGGCTGAATTTCAAATCACTACGCTATCACTGCTTAATATTATAGGCTATCACTCACAATACCTAATATTGTCTAACAATCATTTGTTCGGAGCAATATTGTAAGTAAGTGATGATATCGCAATCTTTTTACAATTTTGTGACATTAAAATTGCCGTACTGGAGTGTCTTATGTATTACAGTTGAATGCATGAATCTGTTATATTATACGCAATTACATACTATATATTATCATACACCGGAGTTACACAAGTGCGTTCGACGCTCGTTAGATTCGTTATTGTTATTGTTCCACTCATTTATATGCCAACGTTGGCCTCCTAATTCATAGATGGCTTCCGCGACTGGCCCTTTGTTTACGTTTTCATTAGGCTTGCAAAATTTAAAGTACGTACTTAATAATGGTTTTATTTCAATGCGACGTGTCCGCGAATAAATTATTAATCCCCTAAATAAACAGAATACCATATTTGACCGTAAAACAGATCGGCTTTTAACCTATTTCCAAAAACCGTTATACCAGTTTTTCATCCCACCTATATATCGTATCATGTATCATTTTACTTGCAAAGTATTCTAGAGTACCATTCGTGAACAATATGTAATGAAAAATGATAACTATTGTTTTTACTATCTCTTGGGATATTTTGTAGAGCACTCCCTAAATTAGTAGCAGAGAGATAAAAATGTACTTAATAATATTATTATGATTACTTACATCTACCAAGACAAAGCTGCTTTTGTATCATTATTATCCAGTAGTTACTAAACAGTTTGATATGTGAATAGCACATTGATTACGACTTAGATTTTCATAATCTGATAATAACTCTTATACCTTTACATCTTAATACCTTAATACCTTTACATACGTATATCTTTTCATCAATTGACACTGAAAAAATAAAAGCGTTGAAAAAAGGCACTACTGTTGACAGTAATACCTACTTAATCAACAATTTTCTATTATAATGAATATTCCATAAAGCACATTCGAAACATTTACAATTTCATGAAATAATTGTTAAAATTAATTTTTTTGCAATCGTTACTTCACAAAGTTATATACAATTGAATAACTACGCAATACAGGTCTACAATAAGTAAGACTGCGCGAAGCGCCTGTCGGTTTTGTAGCTGCATGCAAATTTCGGTGGTGTGCGTGTCGTGTATCTGTCAGGCGCTCGGCACGCAAAGGTCGCGATCTGCGATTAATCGTGCATGCCTGCCCTACCCAAGCTTTATTGCCTCTTCATTTAAGCTGGCGACATTGGAACAGGCCCTGGTAGTTTAAGGTCACCTATTGATTAGTTTCGTGTTTATCGGGTTACTTCCTTGAATATGCAAACTTCGATAATGCTATTTTCTGTTATAATATTAGAGCCGCCAATTAAAAATAGGTGAGTAGCAATATTAAATACAAATGTTACGATAGTTAATCATTATAAAATATATTAATTTGGACGATAAATTTGATTTCCACAACAAATGGAATGATCGTAAATGTTTCAAAGTGCCTATTATTTTTTCAACTTCTGCTTCTTTGAATAATATATTTTATTACCAGTATTTGGCTTAATATAACTACTAGTTAAAACAAGCAAAATTTTTAAATCTCGTATTATTCTTTTATAACATGTTTTTGTGATGAAGAAGCGTATAATTTAAATAGAATAGTTTCATTGTTATAAATGGCAATAGATATTTCATTTGAATATTGCACATTACCGATAGCGCCATTTTCTTGGTAGTTTTAATTACCCGGTACGTATTCGTATTGCTAAAATAGGATTACTAAGCTACCTATTGTTATGAGCACGTAGTATAATATCATTATAATAGTTAAAAACAGCCCTACCCACATAATAAATATATTCGCAATAAATTTTAATTTCGAATGAATAAAACAAAACACGCTTTCTTATTTGCCACAAAAAGTAAGCAAACCATATCAAACGTTAGTAATCATGCCAATTTACTTTTACGACTCTACAACGTAAAATATGTTCAGCCCTGAAGGCAGGGTCGCGGCGTAGATACCTATTAGGCAAGAAGCCAACAGATGCGACAATGTTCCAGTCAAATATACCTCCTTATAATTCTGTTCAATTTTATTTTTCTACTAACACAATACCGGTTGGGGCTTACTTGTTGCATTTTATTCTCGCGCATACTGCGCGAATTGGAATGCATGAATAGTCTGAATATTACTGTTTCGCTTGTATATAATTGTATTTCTTGTTCGATCAAAAGCCTTTCGCGTTCAATACTGTATGGTTTCCCTGGCGAAGATTCTAAGCACTACAGTGAAAAACAATATCTTAAATATACAGAATTGAATTCATTGAACATAATTCTTTTGACCTTGAACAAGATTTCATCACTCTTTGATATATGAGTACCTACCTTGTGCAAGGTGGGGTATACGACTATCAATGCGAATGTTTTAAAATGTATGTAGGTTTGGCTTACAAAATTACAATAATTTAAGCAAGCAACACATTCCATTTATTTTTGAAATGTATATAACATTAGTCAATACCTATGCAAAACGAAAGTGTAAAAATAGATTGCCTACGTTAAACCCACTTGTTTACAGAACTTTAAAATCATGCTAAATGTTTTCGAATTGTTAGCCATATTTTAAGACTAAATGACTGTTTTAATTTAATGGCCAACGTTTCAAATAACACGATTTCTAGGTGCAGAAAGCAACAACTCGCATACAATGTTGGTACGCGGACAGGGACAAGTGATTAGACAAATTTGGGAACAATAAATATGAGCGTTTTTGAGAGCCGTAAAGAGATAACGACATCTAAACGAGATAGATCTGGATTTAAATGCTTTATTTATTATGTAAGAAGATAAGAAAAGTATAAAGTGTAGTTATGAGTGGCCGACACCAGCTGCGTGTGCCCGAGGTGCGCGTGAGCGGCGCGCAGGACGAGGCTGCCGCCGCGCCCGCCGCGCTGCCGCCCTTCGCGCTCACCCTCGCCTCCATCCCGCGGCGCCGGCACTCCTGGATCTGTGGGTGAGTCCCACAAGTATAACAGCCACCTACAATCATCATATTAAATTGATTTTGGAACACATTTGAGCTTGGAGAAACTTTTTTATGAGAGATAATATTTTTATAATCATTCTATAATCTATACAATATGCAGTGAGTAGATTTTAACATCCCTATGTATTTTTTTTCCATAAACTAATATTTAACCACATATGTAATGGACAAAGGAATAATTATGTATAAAACATTTTTGAAATTGTTAATTATTATATACTGTTCTATTAATCGTAGGTATCTGCTCTAGTAAAGTAGTTGTAGTTTGTTCGCACATAGCGCTAAACTGTGCTAACGACGCCGCATAAAGAGCTCTCCGCACAAAGCCGGGATGCTGTTAACGACATCCAACTACAGTTAGTACCATCTCAAACAAAACAGCTTGTAGTAATGACTGAATATCGGACATTGAGACTCTTGCGGGAAAGGCAAGGCGCGGAATAAATACCTTTCATATTGTACCTACTTTTTCTGAATTTTTCCGCGCACGCAAGAAAAGCGTTCAATAACGAGTGCTCTAGAAACTTAAACAGCAAATAAAATAGCTTTTGCGGGTGATAAAATCCGCGTTCCGAATAGAAATGTAGGGATCGTAGGAATCACATACAGAACTACTTATGTATAGGTCTTTCGGTCGATGCCACCGGCAGCTAAGGAATAGCGTTGTTCGAGGCGACATGTTTAAACATGGGTGTAACTATCTTGAAAGGTTTTTGTTTTGTTTGACGTACATACCTACCTATTTCGTCGATGATATTTGAATTGCGTATATCTAAAAATAAATGGATTGCTTTTAAAGAATAAGAATAAAACATACATGTTTACTTTTTTCTGAAGTACATAATATTGATTGGAAGCATGTGATCTAAATTAAATATTTAACATAATAAAGAGTGTTTTTTAAAACATTAGTGTTTAATGTGGATTGTAAAAATAGCTGTATCTTGATGGTGATTGTTTAAATAGTTTAATGAGATCATTTTATATCTTATTTATTTGTGTGTATACACTGTAGCATTCAAATCAACGAAATTCATTGTTTGACGGAATTCCCTAGATTTCTGTTTTAAGCACATGAACAAAAATTTGTACTTTTTAAATTTCATATTCGAGGTAACACTTGTATTTACATTATTAGTTCTCGTTTATTTTTCTTTAAGTAACACACGTCATCCGTTCATCTAATAAGAATAGTACTGACATGTTTGAAAAAAGAGAGATTGACAGTACCAAGCCATTCAGTAGTAATATAAAATAAAAATACGAAGATGGTATACAATCGACAATGTTAGTCGAGACTTTCAAGAGTCGTGCTTGTAATTGTACGGTTGTTTTCAACCGCGAATGGCTGTCTGGGAGACAATTAATATCAGTTAATATTCATGAGACGAACAGTGGCCCGTTCTGAACATTAGCACAACAATGCGAGCTCGCAAACGCTCCACCTAACCTCGGCTATTGTGTTATGATCGCTGTCTTCGAACCTTTTTGCTGTCCATTACGCTAATCGACGTTTTTCCTGGTAGGAGCTCCACTCTGTCGTCTCCAGATTTGCTGGCACAATGGCATATCTTTTCGACATTTCACTGTAAAAATAAAATGTATAACCATACATAAAAATACAAATTGGCGTTAGCTTGTTATTACAAAATATGGAAAGCGGTACAATAAAATGGATAACAATTGATTAGTAAATTATATTTAGTTTTTATTGTTTATTGTATTTGTGTATGCTTGCTCCATTAATATTCTTTTCACATCAGTAAAAATAACCGAAAAAAATGTTTTATTATAGTTCTATCCATTCGTATCTTAACTGTATGCTAAATTTCCAAACAATATTAGATCGGCAAATACATTAAGGAACACCAGCGACCTTACTCGGTAGGCATAAGCTCGCAAGCAGGGACGACGTTACGTCTGTAATGGTTATTGCCTGAATACCTACTTCTTAGTGGGAGACAGTTTACTTACAGTAACTTGTATTAAATGGAAGCGGCATTTACACAGAAGGAGGCATTTAATTTGTTGCATAAAGATTTATTAAGAAATCGGCTATAAACTGAAAACCAGGGCCGCCATGGAAAATGCCCTTTTACACATGGCCACAGACTACGGTGCCCGCTTGCCATCAGGTGGCCAGTTCGCTTATTCGTTGAGTATTATTTGTGCAAAAGAAATAAAACCATGATTGTTTGAAATTGTCATGGATTTCATAAGAACTTTACTTTAAAAAAACCCCGACAAAATGTTTTTTTGGTCTTCTGATGATCGTTAAAGCAACCGAAGTTGTAAATTGAAAGGAAATGGATCAATCTGTAGGTACGGAAATAGTCCTTTGAGTTAGCCTACTCATTTTCATATGTCGAGCGAAGGGGCTGCAAGCCTTATTAATTTGTCTAGGTAGAAACCGTGAATATTAATAGGATAGGATCATCAATCTGTTATAATTTCAAATGAAAGAAGTGATCATTGCAAGGTCGGCCAAGTTGAAAAACTTGGGTATGGAAAGGTTTTCAAAGTGGAAATGTTTTTTTTACCATTACGTCACAATAAACAAACGTCGAATGACATTAGAGCGCTTTAATTACGACAGCGGGTGGACCACTAGCATGTACCGATGCTAAGCCGCGCTGGAATGGATCGGATGGATGGATCGATTCCAACTTGCCGCCAGATTACACCAGTGCCTACTAGAGCAAATGGGCAAATTCAGTGTGGATTAGAGATTAGAGAGTAGATGGAGTAGATATCCTATCCTATTTATTATTATAAATGCGAAAGTTTGTGAGTATGGATGTTTGTTATTCCTTTACGCAAATACTACTGAACCGATTACGATGAAATTTGGTATGTAGCTGAAGACCCAGAATACCACATAGGCTACTTTTTGTCCCGGAGTTCTCGAGGGATCGGGATTTACATGGGAATAACGAGAATTTATTTTGTCGTAAGGCGACACGACGTTCGCCGGGCCAGCTTGTAGGAACATAAAGTGGAAAATTTTCGTCATTTTGGAATAAATATTTGATATTGATATATTCTATAATTTAGTTTTCAGTACATTATGCACATTGCTTTTAAACTTATCTAGATTCCAAAATAATGAACGTTCTATGATACCTACGTACATATATACGAGGAAATTGCCCCAATTCGTTAACTGATGTCAAAACTGACTAGTATTGATTGCATTAGACTCAGTTAAGTGACCTCTAGCATGTAGAACACTAATTTATTGCAACTTTGACTGTTAACTATGTTCACCGTACCTTTAATGTAGTTAAAGTCATTTCCTGTGCTATATTCCGGAGATAATTTTACGAGGCAGTTATTCCCTCTCGACTTGTTATTATTTAAAATTATGCGTATATTTAATAAGTTTTATATTTAATAACTATTTCTGTCCAACTGAACACGTCCGATCACGGACATTTCTAATTTAGTGCCTACTAAAATTCAATATTTACATACTATATTCAGATATTAATGTAAATATATTAATGTTTATATAGTAAAGCATAATTGTTTATTGCGTTGGTATAATAACATAAGGTACAAAGTTTGTAGGTGATAGGTCGGTACTATGAATTGGCTTTGTTACTAATGGGTGCTTCACTCCGATCAATCGTCATATTCCCAGTAACGAAATTAGCTTCTTCTCTAATAATAGACGTTACCTTCATAACGTTCTTATTTCTATAATTGCACATGGCAGATAAACACAATTTTGTGTGCATGTTATTTTTACGTCTCTCATTTTTTGTCTATAAATAACAAAATTTGGTAATGCGTTGACATTGTAAAGGATCACAATAATGATTTGTATTCTAATGACTTATATATAGTTTATACTTTCAGCTGCTGGAACTCTGTTAGTATGTTACGTGTAGCACTTACTAAGTCAGCTCAAATAATATGCAATTCAAATAAGTTTTTCTTGTTCTTAAAGACTTATATTTAAATTCGCATCTTCCAATTCAAAAACTTATTATTAACATATTTATAAAAAAGTGTTGATGTTACAGTTGATCAAATGATTTTTATCTATTCATCAATCCACCTTTAGAAATCGACTATTGGACCTGAATTTTTCTATAAAATTAATAATACTTTCCTACTGTGCGAAACAAATCAAGAATAGTCATTTTATTTGTAAATCCATTTGTTAAAATATGAAATGTCGTCGCTCGTTAAACTCGTTGATTTCTCGTTAACAGTCGCTTGGACACTGTTGGGAATTCTTGGCAAATACATGCGTTGGGATTGCGAAATGATCTTGTTCTACCTATAGCTAACTATAGACTTATCCTATAATTCTCGCAATGACTTGAATATGTATATGATAATAATAGTTTGTTGTTTATGATTTGACTATGAATAATGGCTCTCCTGTTCGGTCTAATTTACATATGCAGTTATGAACATTAAATTTTGCTAGGTTATTTATTGTAATTTCCAGTAATAAATGATAGGGACGTAATGAGAAGCTTTCGAGAGGAGGTTTAGGACAGAGCGACATATTTGAAACTTTGCCACTGGCTATTCTCGTCTGCGCCGCACGTAAACATGCTCACGTGGATATTATTACTTATAATATCGCCAATAATTTAGAGGTTATATTCATCCATCTCAGAAACGCGAACTAGAATTACCGTCATAATTATATCAGACCAACGTACCTATAGAATTTTAAACTTTTGTATATTGCAAGGGAATCTTATGGACATACATACATACACATGTTATACATAACCATTGCGCCAGGTGATACATAATAATACATAATCATCTTGGGGACATTTCTGAAAATATTATTATGAATAATATTGCATGAATTAATAGACATCAAATTTTAAAATAACAGACATTTACGTAATTTTTTTTACAATTTTTTTGCGTTCTAACTCTATATCGTATACTCGTACCTGTGGCAATAATTGTATTTTTGAAATTTCATTACATAATGCCTGAATAAATGAATAAAAAATCAGGTCAACTTAAAAATATATTGGATTATAAACTGAATATGGAATTTGGATGGCATTTTCGAACTTTTTGTTTGTTTATTACAAAGTACAACTGAGGTTTGTTTATGCGCGAATTTTATTCAGTATTGTGTATGTAAAACAAATGTCATCCATAAAATCGACTCTCCTGTATTTAATTAAATTACCTAGTACAGAAAATAGAGTATTTCAGCCTTGCATGTCAATATCCTATTAGCAGACGTACTTGGCGAGTGCTGTTGTAAACACGACAGTAGCACATTGTAAACAAATATAAAAAGATGCAATACTTATCTAAAAGATAAAATGCTTCAAAATCAGACCTACAGAACATTACAATTATAACATACATGAGTATTTCTTTACTATTGACGTCAAGGCCCTACTCAGGCAAGAATTACTGTAAAGGTTAAGACTAAATTGACTAAGAATTTTCATAAAAATATAGTTTCTACTATAAACTATAACCTTTATAGCATTATACTGCAAGCATTGAAATTGCACTGTCGCAAAATTTTCAGGCAGCAGTCATGTTATCACAGTAAATTTGTGGTTAAATTATGCTGAGGAAGCGCTCAGTTTGTATATAAAATATAAGGATGCGATGGAATGCTTACTAAATAGTTAGAAGTTTTATCGTTTCACGGGAATTATGCAAATTTGACTTCTTTACATCGTATAAAAAACTCGCTTTCCGATTCCTGTCCGTATGTATGCATAGATCTTTAAAACGCCGCAACGGATTTTAATAGATAGAGTGATTCAAGAGGAAGGTTTGTATATATACGAGTAATAACACCTATTCTATACTAGAGAAATACGGTTATTATTGAGATTTCTAATGTGACGTCGTAAATATTTACATTTTTGCCGCCTTCATTACAAACGCAGGATGAACCCTTCTAGATTTATCAAAATAATGTACTAAGTATTGTACACCTTGAAAAAGTCTACAGAAAACTCCGTGGTGGTGTATGTCTATCTCTTATGGAAAACCCACAATAACAATTTTTTGTCATTTACTTTTTACGAGAAATAATGGCTAATTTTCGGAGCGATTTTAAGCAATACGACATTAATACTTATTCAATTGGCACCTTAAATAAATTGTTGACTTAATATAGATCAAAATGGCCCCTTACAGCATTTAATTTAAATGAATATTTTCGAAGATATTATAGATTTAAAATGTAAGGATATAAAGGGGCGGTGGCGCGGAGCGGTGCGTGCCCTATAAATTTGAATTTAGCAGCGATCGGACGCGTTTATCGGAGTAAATAAGTTAAAATGCAGTATATGAATTTAGGAATTCCAAACATAGTAGGAAATTTTCACGTTATAGGGAAAGGGGAATTGTTTTACTAAGAACTTAACGAGCGCGAAGCCGCGGGCAAGAGCTAGTAATGCGTAAATTAACTAATTTTTTGTCTTCTCCTTTCGGGTATATTTTGGAAGGTTATAAAATTAATTCAATAAAGAAAGACGTGGCGTATGACCGGTATGGGCAGTGTAGTCGGTGCAGCTAGTGGTCGCCCCACCTACTCTGCATTCTTCCACGCTGGGCCCGCACAGCAGAGGACCGTGAGATGCGACGACAGTGCCTACTGCCTCCCGTGGACATTTGTAATCGAACCCAGATAAGATTAGTTTATTTAGATCTCATCTAGATAGAGGCTTTGCTAAACATATTGCCTAGATACCTTATTAAATATAACAGATGTTTGTTTTCAAGATACGTTCTACATATTGAAACGACTACATCTGAAGTACTCGTACTATAATTGTACTCTATAACTGTAACTATTTTATATGAACCGGTTACATATTATAAATGTGTTGTGTTTTGACCACATAATACATGTCACCACATACCACATTGGGTCCTTTTGTCTATTCTCCAAGCATATTATGTATGTTTCGTAAAAAAAGATAATAGCGTACACAACTGCATCAAAATAGGAGAACTTGTTTGTTACTTTTATTTATCTACCTGTATCAGTGTTTCTAGATCTGTATAACTCATCTCAATATGTATCAAAATAACTTTTACCAATAACTACTTAGCGTTGACCTATTTTAGCGTACTACTGAGAAGTTTATTTTAAAATCAGTGGTTTATTTAAAATTGTAACAAATTTCCGAAAATTTCACTCGCACGTCCGAAGCCGTTTTCCAGTATAACGTCATTGTTGTTCCAACGTGATTTATTCCGCATAGTCGTATAGTTGTGCCGGCAGACAGTGAGTTATAATGGTCAATATTTTTTTTTAATTCACGGAATATTTTAAAGAGCGTTACCTGTCGTCGCCATCGCGGCTGCGGCGCTAGAGGCGACAGATCGCTCGCCGAGCCGCACGCGCAGTGCTCATCCCGCTTCCGCCGATATAAACGTTGATCAAAATTAAAATTATACCGAGAAAGTATACTCGAAACTCTTCTCTAGCTACGTAAGATGTATTAAAACGAGAAGTGTCCACAGTGAATCGCGTGCGTCGCGAACTCGCGAATGCGCTTCTGAGCGTTTCGAAT